>PYSQ01000058.1:52670-99843 GCA_003049435.1 Nakataea oryzae | reverse complement strand
GCCCTCTCGTCATCTCCCGACAGCCCGCCAGCCTGTGTGTGCCCCCATCAGCCGCCGCCCGCCGCGTCCGGCCAAGGATCCCGCCACCAACGTGCATGCGACATCAGCCTTTTTCTCCTTGCAGCACCTGCCCGCCCTCGCCATCTCCCCGGCAGTCGGCGCCATCGAGCCGCCGGGAGGGCGGAAGGGGCCGAGCCTGTTTTTGGGGGCCCTCCACATTTCCACCTTTGCAGCAACCAACAGTCGTGTGGGGTCGGGCGGCGCGCGCGACATGGTCAACGTCATTAGTTTGGGGGCCGGGCTATGGGCCTGGCCGTTTTGGGTACCGGTCGGGGCAAGCGAGTTATATAAAGAAGTTATTTACCTGCGCAGAAATCAAAGGCCCAGAAGCACAATGCCACCGCACAATACTATTCCATTACAAATTACCGCCGAGAAGCCCTCCCTGACGTCCCCAGCACATAATACTTGGCCCGCCCTCCTAGAAACTGCCTACTCGGGCTTCTGACCATAGGTAATGACACTAGCACCAGATTCCACATGTCAGCATCAAGACATCACAAGACAGCTTCACGGTAACCAAAGAAGAAAGGTGAAAAAAAAAGGAAACTCACATCCGCCAGTACCCATGCATATTCCTGTTGCGCAGATCCTTGCGCACGTCGACGAGGAACAGCTCGAGCTCGTCGGGCTTCCAGCCGAGGGCGCGCGTGAAGAGGGCCAGGCTGAGGGCCTGCAGGCCCTGCATGATGTTCTCGTGGCCCCAGGCGCCGAGCTCCTTGTGCTTGGGGTCCTTGGGCCACGTGTTCATGGGCCACTTGTACACCTGCTGCGCCACGTTGGTGAAGCCGGCGTCGAGCAGCTGCTGCCGGTACGCCAGCCCCGAGTCCAGCCGGCTGCCCATCTTGTCGGCCGCCTCGCCCATCAGCTCGCTCCACCGGTACAGCGCCGAGTCCTTGGGGAACGTGTTGTCGTCGCAGCACATGGGGTAGACGGGATCGTTGAGCTCGACCCAGCCGCCCGGCGTAAGGTTCCTGTGGGGGTTTTGTTGTTTCCCAATCAGGACTTCGCTCATCATTCACTTGTCGCCGGCGCTGCAGAGGGTCCTTACTGGTATATCTGGTCAAACAGCCTGGGCCAGTCCTGAATCGACGCCGACATCATGCGCAGGTAGACGAAATCAAAAGGGTCGTTGTACGTCCACTCAGCCTCGATGTCGTCGACGTAGAACGAGACATTGGGTGGCACGCTGTGATGTGTGACATCATCGCGTTAACGAGCCGCTGTCTTGAGTTGACCATCAGACTCTCTCGGAAACCCATGAGTTTGAACTTACAAAGACGGTTGAATTGGACTCAGATCAACTCCAATCACCTGACAACGGACTCTCGTTAGCCTTTCCGTTTGAATTGTTTCAGAGGACCATGTTTCAATGAGTACCTGTGTTTCAGGATGTTCGTCGGCTGCATTCAAAACCTTGTTAACAACTACTCCCCTGACATAAACACGTGTCAGTCAAGACACTTACCAAAGTCCATGGTCCAGATTCCTGTTCCGCACCCAACGTCTAGGGCACGGTGGATCTGGTGGCCGTCCTTGCCAGCCGGGCAGAGGTAGAGTTGGTTGTCTGTTGTGAGCACGCACATCGCGTGTTGGAGATCTGTGGTGGTACATGGGTTGTCCGAGGTTAGTCTTGTCTCGATGATGGGCTGCAAGGCTGCAGCGTTTGATTATTTGTCCAGATACTTACCAAGACGCTCGTTCTCGATCTACATGTCCGGTGACGAGCAGGTTTTGTCAGTACTCTAGAGAGGCCAACAGAACAGTCCAATATCCAGACGCGCAGTCCTGCGTCAAAGTCTCACCTCATCGTTAGGCAGTATATACGCTGACAGTGCGTGCCGGTTCACGGACGAGTTAGCGTAGATCTTTATATTTTTTTCCAGCAGGCAAATTTCACTCGAGAAAAAGCAAGGATACTTACAGCCTGCTTTGAAAGCATGATAGGTCCGGCCATTCTCGACGCGATATTTGAGAATGCTGGATGCAAGTGAAGCACTGTCGCCGCCAACGGAATTCTGACGCGGTTGCATTTTGTCAGCAACAGCTACTGCCAAGCAACGGGCCTCCAAGGAGAGTTTCCCGACAACTCACCACGCCCAGCGCCGAGTCGTTGTCGTCGTCTTCGTCGAGAACCTGGACAGAGTTTCGTTAACATCGGCATGACAAGTAGGAGTGGACGCCGGCATGCCGAGTCATCGACCCGGCGAGCGACCAGCGAGCTGCGTTACATCCTTCAGGGGGGGGTGGGAGCTAGCGAGGACTCACGTCAGCCTCCAGCACTCCGCCGTGGGTGATGTGCGGCGGCGTCTGGGTGGCGGGCGGAGGGGTCTGGACGGCGGGCGGAGGGGTCTGGACGGCGGCGGCGGCAGCAGCGGGCGTTGCAGGGCTTCTCGGGGTCAGGAGCCCCGCAGGGCTGGACGGCGTCCGCGGCGCCTCCGATGGCGGATTCGCCGCCGCGGGCGGGCTCGAGGAGCGTTTGGCTGCCTCGGAGGTCATGGTCACGGCACAACACGTCCACTTGTGGGGGGGGGACCGGATATCGGCGGGAAAAAATATAACGCTCAGGGGAGGGACACGTCTGAAGGGCCTATGCTGCTTGCTCGGTCGACACAGAAGGAACCCCGTTGGTCAACCACGAGCCCCCGAAGCTGGGTGATGGAGGTTCAGGGGCAGAAAAAAAAAAGGAAGAAAAAAAAGAAGCAGAATGAGTCGAGAATAGACGACATGCTCCGGGGGAAGGGAGGGGGCCGGGAATGGCCTCCGAGGACCCACGCGGACGAGTCACGACTCGGTCTCATCTCAACTTCCTAGACGGGTTTAAGTCTCTCTCCGTCCGGCGGCCTATCGTCTTGCGATTCCCACGTTCTTGCCGGCATCCCCTCTCTCCAGAGCTGCCGGTGGGAGCCGTTCTTCGATTCGATTCACCGACAAATCGCGCGGGGCTGCCAGGGGATGGTGGGTTCGGCTGTTGAGCACCACAAAAAAAAGACGAAAAAGAGAGAGAGAGAGACGGGCAGAAGCATGGGGGGGTGGAGCAGATTCCGACCTGCGGTTTCCCAGGGGGGGTGGTAGGCAGACCGCCGCCCCGGGCGGGCGGAGGGTGCTCCCATGGGTAAAAAGGGGGACAGCGAGCCCCATCATTCTTCCCAAGGCCGGGGACTTTCCAAAGCTGGCCTTGGGCGTCTGCGAGGTCCGTCGCCGTGTGGGTGGATCGGATGTACACAGAGCCAGCCAGGGCATGGCGCCGGGGGCCGGCGCTGAATCGCATTGGCCGGGCGGCCGACCTCGGTGGGCCGCTCAGAATCCTTCACCCTGGCTGCTTTTTTTTTCTTTGCCCATCCCCGCCCCGGCATCCACCCGCACCGCGCCTGCAGCCTTTGGAGCGCCTTCCTTGGCCAGTCTCGTGACCCGTGCAGCCACATGGCCGGCCAGGTGCGTCATAACGTCGCATTCCCAGAGCTCTCAGCTCCCAGTTCCCTCTGCTTTCGGCTCTTGTGGGCGACGACACAGCTTCAAGAGCCGGCCGTTGACACCTTGGCGCGGATTTCTGGAAAACGAAAAAAGGAGGGAGTGGGTTTCCACGGCGACCTGGCCGTTGTGGATTGGTCGGCGTCCCAATCTTTGCATGCCATCCGCACCTGCATGGTACATGTTTGCTGTGCAATGGCAATGGGGGAGCAGAGGCATAAGCCCGCCCACCACGCCATCGTGGTGTGATTGATGTAATTAATGAATTAGCTCGCCTCGGCCAGGAGAGCATACTTTTTGGTTGCCCGGGCACACCTTCACCAAGCCTTTTCTGCCTCTGCACTAGCGCATTTGTAAGCCTTTGTAATCGTGGGGGTTTTGTTTTATTTTTTATTTTATTTTTTTCCTTATCGACACCTCAATCGTGTTGTTGGCCAGAGATTTCCTCGCATCGACCCGGAGCTAGATCCCCATTTATTACATGGGCCGTCATCGATCGAATGTCTCTCATCCCCCGAGTCTCTCAACTCGAGCAATTGCAGCCTGTGAGACCTCACATCTCACTGTGGACAACGGCACCTTCGGCTCCAAACGTGGCATACCACAGCTTGGTCTCGGCGCAAATGACCATTCTTCCCTTGCCGGCAAAGTTGAAGTTGGCAACCCCGCTGCCCACGTAGATCTTGCCGATCAGCTTGCCAGAGGGGTTCCAGACATGCACACCATCTCCGCATCCCGCGTACACGTTTCCTTTGGTGTCGCAATGGATTCCTAAACAAAGCAGAAAAGGTAGGACGCTTATTAGCCCAGGCCACCTCTGATTGGTCGGGTTGTCTTTGCAACTTACCGTCGGGAATTGCGCTGTGGACGTAGGCAAAAGTCTTGCGGTTCTCCCATGTCCCGTCTTCTTGAACGTCATATCGGTATCTTGTGGAAAGAGCACGTCAGCATTTCTGTCACTTTTGGCTGTGATCAGACACACATCGAGGGGGGCTTTTTGCAGGATTTCTTACATGGTCGCGGGCCTCGTCATGTCCAGGCCGAGGAATCCGTGGTTGAGACCAGTGTCGGTGACATAGGCGTGGTTCCCATCGGGAGAGAAAACGATTCCTGTATGCGTCTGTTAGCCGGGTTATTCCCTCGTGTGCCCCTCCGCTTAGAGACGCAAAGGGGTGTCAATGTTCCTCTCTCACCGTTGGGGCTGTCAAAGCCGTCAGCCACAACCGAAACGGCGCCTGTGCGGTCGTCAAAACGATAGACCTGCTTGGGCAGGCCGGGGGCAGGCCTGAAGTCCTGCCAGAATCCATAGAGAACGTCGGTGAAATAAAGATCGCGGTTGCGGGGGTTGACGGCCACGTCGTTCAGCGAGTTGAACTGACGGCCGAAGAAATTGTTGAGAAGGACTGCGGGCTTCTGTCAGTTTTTGAAGAGAGAAGAGTGCGAGCATGCTCCAAAACCAGCGAGTGATGCTTACCTGTCGTGTTGTAGGGAGGGGCATGGTCCATGAGGAACAGAGTCGAGGCGATCTTGTCTCCCTGTCCCTCGCCGGCAAAGACAATCTTGCCCCGGTAGTTCGTCCCTCCTGAGGTCAAAGGTTAATAACTAGAGCAAGCCCTGGGACGCCAGCTTCCCCTCATCACAGACACATACCATTGGGGTTGATGACGGTAGGGTTCGAGTCGACCGTGACGATGTCAACCAAGCCCGTCGCATTCCTCTCCTTGGACACGGCTGCGGCCTGGGCCAGGGAGATCTTTTGGATAATGGAAGACTTGTTCAGGCCAGTTCCCGCAGCGGGGGCGCCTGCGTTCTGGACGAAGAACACCTCTTCGGTGCGCTGGCTCCTTTCGATGATGAGTCGGGTCAGAGTTGACTTCCAGGGCAGTTTGAAACAAAAAAAAAGGGAGGCCAACTGCGATATAATCATGCTCACCAGACAACGGCTTCGTGGAAAAGAGGGTCCGACGCAGTCTGTCCTATCAGTGTCAAGGTTGGGTCCGGGCCAATGATCTCGAGGAACTCATCGTCGTAGATGTGGAAGGGCTTGTCGAGCAGAGACTGGACGGTAGTGCCAGGGGGCGCGAAGATCTAGGCGTGCATGCTGATTAGACGAAGCTGCAGCTGATAGGAAAGAAAAGGGGAAGGCGCCAGGCCAATAGGAGATCGAGCATTGCGCAACTCACCCCTGACGCGTTGAACACGGCGGGCGGCGGCACAGAAGGCAGGGCGTTGAAGCTCCTCTGGTCGATGAACTGGGCCTGGGCCTGGGGCGCGGCAGCAGGGGCTTGGGCCAGCGCCACCTGGGCCCGGGAGAGGGCGACGGCGGCGGCGGCGGCGGCGGCGAGGGCGGAGCAGTACATGGCGAGCTTGGGCAGCTGCGGTCTCGTCTGGAGGCTGGCCTTGGCTCCTCCTCGGACGTCCGCCGCGCGTCGGGCTGCGCCCTCCTTTTCAACGCGCGGGCGCGACCCCTCCTCAGCGCCCGCCGCCCACTGAAGAGGAGGCGGCGGTGGGCCCTGGGCGGCGCCAGCCATCCAGCGCGCTCGCTGCTGGGGGGGGTGCGCGGCGTTCCTCGGATGGTCGCAATATCACCCGTTGGGCCTAGGTTTTGCGTGTACCCCGGGCGCTTTTCCTTGCTCCGCACGACGGGGTCTGTGTAAGTCGCAGTGCGTTTGTGGTACCAACGCCGCACCGCACGGCATCTGATTTTTTTCCTCTTTTTTTTTGGGCCCTTTGTTGGAGAAGCAATTGAGGGCACCAATCGCTGGCGGCGTTTCCCCGCCCCATGCCCCTGTTCCCCCAAACGGATAGGGTAAAGGGGGAACCCTGTTTGGGGGGTTTTGGGGCGCAATGGATGGGCGGGTTGCAGCGATGCCCACAGCGCAGGAACCGGTGTCGAATGCCGCGGCAGGCATCTCCCCTGCTCCCGTACCATCGACTGGATATCTAGCACCTGGCCTTTTGTGCTTTGGTCCTCGCTGCCATGGCACCGCACGGCTTGGCACAATACACGATAGTTGAACAAATGCGGACTATGCGATTTCTGTTTCTCCAAGAATTACGTACGACATGCACTGTCGTCTCCATCATACCATCCCGCCCCTCCCAAAGCACTCACTGCTCCACATGTACCCAACAAAAAGCACAAGGCAGCCGCCAGCGTCAACTCCCTGAACAACGGCCAGCTTCGCAACCTTCAAGGTCGCCTCGAGTGGCGGCCTGATCCACGGCAGACGCGTCTTCTGGCCCCCGATGTCCAGTCTTCGTGGCCCGACCTCAAAGCGCCAGCGCCAGCATGGGCGCCTAGCGACCCGTCTCGCCGTGGAGCCAGCGCCCCGGAACAGAAGCGAGCGGGCCAGTCAAAGTGCGACACCGACCGGGACGCGGCCAACTGCGCGAGAGCCCCAGGATGTTCCCCGCTTGCCGTCGCGACCCAGAGGCCGGCGTGCGTGCTGGTGATTCCGGACAAGACGGGCGTGACTAGTGTGTGCTTGGCCTCGTGACCAAAGAACTCAGACTTTGTCCCCGAGAGGAAAGGTCAGCTCCTTTCTGGAAATTTCACCCCAGTCCTCGAAAGCTTCTGTGGATGGCCCGGAAAACTGGGGGCGCTCGCTCCGAAAACGGGCTGGCGATCCCCTTGGGCCTGGGGAACGAGCGAGTGGAGCGTGCCCGAGACCCGCCCATGAGCGGCTTTGCTCTTCAAGCAAATGCCGAGACGCGGCAGTGGCAGCCCCTCTTGTAGGTCCCATACGCGTCGTGGTAGGGTGGACTGCCTCCAGCTCATGACGGGCTCCCATTCACTGGCTACCGGCGCCTTTCCGATCATAGGGCACCCCAAGGCCATCGCCAACGCCCGAATTACCATGATGGCAACAACCGCCCATGACGCAGGCTGCCGGTAGCGACGTTCTTTGGGAACCGTCCGCTGACGTGCAGCAGGCAGGGATTTTTGACTTTGGCTGCAGGTGTGACAGGTGTTGCATCAGTGCTAACCTCAAGCTTTCCCACGCCAACCACTGCGCCGGAACCGGCATCATTGTATAGGCCGATCGATCATGGCAGACCCTTCGGTGGCATTTGTGGTGTCTTTGCAGTCAAGCCCCGGTACAAGTCCAACGCTTGGTGGGCTTGGCGCAGTATGTTCATGTTGGGCGTCAGGGGCAGGCCGGCTTCCCTTTTCCAACAAACTCCATGCTACAAGAACTCGTCGTGTGCCAAGTCCTGGGTTTGTCCAAAGCAAAATGTCACTGGGCAACAAGAATTTACACTTGCTTTCCTGTACGACCTGAAACAGGAGACCGGGGCTCGATAAGTGCCAATTTCGTCCTTTGCACCAACACGTCAACAAGGCTGGACATCGATGGCTGACAGGGAAGCGAATGTAGTGGAAACAAGAACAAGGACAGGAATTATAAGGAACGACGCGCTCGGGAAACAGTCATATTCTGATCTGCTAGTGCAAGTTTAAATCTAGATTTACAGCAAGCAAAAGAAAGAAAACAAACATTTAACAAGAAAAAAAAAGAAAAGAAAAAAAAAAGAGGTCGCCAACTGCCGATAGCGCAGCATGGCAAAAGTCTAACTTTGCGTGTGCCCGGACTCGAACCGGGAGCCCATCGATGGCAACGATGGATTTTACCCTTAAACCACACACGCTTTGAAGTGGAGATGTTAAAAAACGGAGATTGTTTGACCTATGTCCAATGCGTTGTGTCAGACGGAAAAGCACTGGAATGGTGGTGTGGACTTGGAGTGAGGGGCGATCTGGATACTGTAGTGGATCTGGACACATCGGGGAAAGGGGCAACTGTCCCCGCCCGGTTCCATCAGCGATACCATAGCCGTCCGTTTGTTTTGTGTATCCTCAGAAATTTAATGACGGTCGAATACAGTGTCTCAATTACTGGGGCTTAGCCCCTCTAACCCGCATGTGAACGCGCAGCCCCTTTTGACGAAGGAAGAAGCCGTTGCGCGTCCACCACTCGGCCGCGGGCTGCGCCATCTGCATGTCGTAGCGCGCAAACAAGACCGCGACGACCTTGTAGACCTCGACCAGGGCGAGGTGTCTGCCCAGGCAGATGCGCACGCCGGCCCCGAAGCTCAGGTCCGCCGCGTTCATGGCCCTGAGCCGAGCCGCGAACCCCTCCTCGGTCTCGCTGCTACCGTCGCCGCCACGCAGCCAGCGCTCAGGCCTAAAATCGTCGGCGTCTTGGCCGAATACGGCCCGGTTCCGCCCGATGACGTACGGGTTCATGCCGACGCTCGTGCCGGGCGGGACGACGGACCCATCAGGCAGCACGAGCCCGGCGGCAACAGAAGACGGCGGCACATACCGCGGCAGCGTCATGGCCACTGCCGGGTGTAGGCGCAGGGCCTCGCGCACGACGGCCTCTAGGTAACCCACCGCCCTCGCCTCGCCGTACGTCGGCACCGCGTCCCGGCCAGCGGGCGCCACCCCCTCGGCGGCGCAGAGGCCGGCCGAGATCAGGGACTTCTCGAGCCGCTGCTTGACCCGCGGCGTCCGGAGGACGTAGTATAGCACCGCCTTTATGGCGATGGCGGTCGTGTCGGCCCCGGCAAGCATGTTGATCGCCAGGTAGCTGACAATCTGCCTGTCGTCAACGACGTCCGGGTGCTCGGCCTTGGCCTCAACGAACCGGTCCAGAAAGTCACTGGGTCTCTTGTGATCGTCGGGGCCACTACGCATGCGCTCCTGGAACCGGCGCAGCGTCGGCGCGAGCAGCCTGCTGGCGCCGCCGATGGGGAAGACGGGGTTCTTGTCTACCCAGCGGTCCAGCCACGGCACCTGACTTACAGCGGCCAGGTAGTCGGAGCCTATCGCCGACATGAACAGGTGGCCGTCAAAGTCGTGCCCTTTCTCGAGGTAGCCAAAGTGTTTGGAGAAGGTTATTTGACCAATGACATCCCATGCATCTACGGGGGCAGTGTCGGAGAATGCGTCAACCTCCAAAAGAAAACAGAAAAAAAAAGAGAAAAAAAAAAAGAGAAAAAAAAAGAGAAAAAAAAAGAGAAAAAAAAAAGAGAAAAAAAAAAGAAAAAAGAACACAGCCCGCTTGCCATCGAGACTTACACATGCTGACCCACTCGCCAAGGTCGAAGCTCTCGCCGAAGCCTCCATGGTTGGGCCCTGTGTAGCGGTCCTCGAGCTGGCGGCCCAGAAGGAGGATGGCCTCGTCGATGTGGCCTTCCAGCTGCAGAACACTGGGCAGCGAGTAGTGCTTGGCGACAGGCTTCTTCTGGCGCGCATGCTCAGCTGGGTCGCGGAGGCTGAACAGGTTGTACACCACCTTGCCGTCGATAATGCTGCTTGCCGGCGGGTAGAAGTCGGTCTTGCACCACTTGCCGTCTGTCGTGTAGATGGTCTTGATGAGCTGGGGGAGATCCAGGTCCAGGTTGTTGGGCCCCGTGCGCACGACGGGGCCGTATTTTTCGTGGGCGCGCTTGTTGACGATGTGAATGTCGCCTCGCAGGGTGTGATAGAGGCGCCAGAGATCGGACCACTCTGACGAAAGCTGGGGTAAGACAGGGAATTCCTGGGCAGTGCCAGCCTTGTTCCAACGGGAAACGGGGAGCGGGGAGCGGCAGCTTACGGGCGAGCACAGGACCAGGGTACCTCCGCAACGGGGAGGCGCAATTCGACAGAGCGCGATAGACGATGTGGACTGCGACCAGGACAAGCACGGCTGCGACCCCATGCGCCGCAGCTGACTCGAATCGGCCGAGGATAGGGGCCATGTCGGGCACAGGTTGCGGTGCCCCGAGGTCTGTTTCCGAAGCCGGTGAGCGGTGCACAAGACCAGGTTTTTATTTGCGCGTCGTTTCTTTTTTTGTCTCTCTTCTCGGCGCAGCCTCGCCTCGCACCATGCGAATCCCGCAACAAACTCCCGTCTAGGAAGGCACCACCAGCCCGCGGCCCCCAGCTCCACCCACCCGTTCGTTCGCCTGGGCCAGGCAGCCTCCAGGGGTCCAGGCCGCGCCGGAATCCAGCCCGCCCGCCGCGACGTGGCGCCCCCGACGATCACGGCCAGGGAGAAGCCTCAGTGGAGGCATTAATTGGGCTCTCGGGCGGCCGCTGCGATCTCACCCAAAGGCGAGCTATCACATCTGACAAGCGACAGAGGGCCTGTTTCGCTTGGATCTCTTTACCTTTATTTTTTCCAGCGTGGGGGTGCTCTCGGGTTCCCAAATCTCTTCCGTGGCCTGCTCGATGAGCCAGGAAGGATTCGTTTTTGCTTCTTCCCCCCACACAATCTGCAACACAAATTTGTTTATGAGGGTTGCACCGGCAGCCACCTAGATTCCGCGCCGCAATGCCCTCCTTCCGCCGTGATTCGCAGCCACGGCTCTGCTGCCTTGACTCCTCGGCCGCCGAGCCTCCTTGTCCTCGAGCCCTCCCACGCCCTCCCACCCCATAGGCCGATGCTGATCGATGCTCGCTGCACGAGCGTGGGACATTCCTTGGGGTGCTATCAAGAGGGGGTTTCTGAAGAAGCAAACATGCAGCTCGCCCTGGACGGTTGCCAAAAACAGCCCCTAGGCGGCACTCGCAAGATCGCCTTTATATTAACCCGCGGACTCCTTGGGGTCGGCGACGCGATGGCGGCCGCCCAGCCATGTCTGCCTTCTCCTGGCAATCCATCGTCCGCCCTCAGCTGGCCCTTCTATCGTCTTTGTGACACCGTTGAACCATGCAGGTCACTCCCATCGGCACCGTAGGGGGCGAGGGCCACTGGCTGCTGGCCATCTCGTGGTCGCTAACCGGCGTTGCCGCCGTCTGTTTTATCCTCCGGCTTTACACCCGTCTTGTTGTCGTCAAAGCATACGGCTGGGACGATACTATCTACAATGGCTCCTTTGTAAGCGAACTCTGAACACATACACGCACACGCGCACAGGATTGATAGCCTGGCCTCTCTCCCAAAGGTACCGCTCGGGCTAACAAACATGCCGCCTTTGCCTTGACTTGCACAGATTCTCCTCCTCGCCTGCATGCTCATGGTGCATTTTTCAACCATGTACGGCCTCGGACAGGACCAGCAGGCGATCTGGGACGACAGCCCGGACCGGCTGACCAAGGCGCTCCTGTACCTCATCGTCGCCCAGATCTTTGGCGTCTCGACCATGGGCGTGGCCAAGGTGTCGCTCGGCCTGTTCCTGCTGCGCCTCGTCACGGCCAGGTGGCACCGCGTCGCCATCTGGACCGCCATCGGCGTCCTCTTCCTGGTCACGGGCGTCACGTCCTTCGTCTTCGCCTTCCAGTGCAGCCCGCCGGCCTACCTGTGGGACAAGACCATCGAGGCCGGCCACTGCCCCATCCCCATCACGCCCTTCGCCGTGCTGCTAGGCGCCACCTGCGTCGCGGCCGACGTCTTCTTCGCCGTCTTTCCCTGGGTCTTTGTCTGGCGGCTCAACCGGCCCCTGCGCGAGCGCGCCGTCATCGCCGGCGCCATGAGCCTGGGCCTCGTCGGCGCCGCCTGCGGCGTCAAGCGCACCATCGGCCTCGGCGGCCTGGCCAGCGACAACTACACCGTCGACGCCATCCCCACCTGCGGCTGGTCCATCGCCGAGCTGGCCCTCACCCTCGTCTGCATCGCCATCCCCGTGTGCCTGCCGCTGTGGAAGCACCTGTTTGGCAACATCGCGTGGCCCAAGCGGTCCTCGGCCGGGTCCAAGAGGATCGGCGACGACAGCGGCAGCGGGCCCCGGTTCGCGCTGCGGACGTTTGGCGGGAGCCCAATGGACCGTCCCGGGCACGGAAAGGGGTCCAAGGGATCCAAGGGGTCTGAGGCACGGTCTCGCGACAGAGACTTGCAGGGCGACGACGACGACAGCCAGGTGAGTCTTCAGGTCGAGCCCAGGCCTGGGATGGGAGGCCTTGATTCCTTGTCCATTCTCGAGAGCCAACCCACAGGCCTCGAGGCTGGCACAGAAAACAAAAAGGCCTCGGGTTGAGGTCGCAGTTGTATGTAATTAGTATCAGTCTGCCTTGGATGCATGGGATTTAGCCAGGGTTTGGGGTCGAACATGGAGTTGGGGGGTTGTTTCTGATTCAACGACAAACAGTCGAAAAGACTTTGTCTTTAAGCCCGTGTTTTTTTTTCATTATACAGAGACGGATAGTCCTGGCAGTGCACCGGAAATGTCACAGAGATCGAACAGGCAGATCATTCGTATCACAGACTCGGACTGCTGGTGTCTCAGGTGGGTATTAATGTATTAAAAAGCAAGAGCAGAACATTTCCAGTACTAATGTCGTCGTTCAATTGGAGCGCAGCCATCAAGGCTTCGACCAACCCATTAATTTAGTGCGGCCTTAACCTTCACTAGCCTCGGCCCATCCCGCCTCTTCTCGATATCTCGATCCTCAAACCATGTCGTTCGCGTCTCTCGCGTGGGCTCCCACAGGCCTTCTAGGCTGCATGAAGCCCCCGTTGGTGGGTCCGCCGTGAGGATGGGAGGCAAGCGCATGTCCATGGCCGGCGGCGGGAGGCGCACCCCCAGAGGCAGCGGTGCCTCCGACGCCGCCGATGGGCTCCTTGCTGCCGAGAGCCGCGGCGTCGGAGCTGCCCCAGTTGGCCTTGCGGGTGGCAACGGCCCAGGTGGGGAGCTCTGCGAAGCCAGCACCGCCGACGCCGTAGTCGTAGGGCGCGACGCGGCTGAGCGGGATGTGGTTGTGACGCCAGTCCCACACTGCGGCGTACGACATGCGGTACGCGCTAAAGGCAAAGGTCGTGCCGATGGCGGCGCCGGCGAGGATGTCATACCAGTTGTGGAACTTGTCGACGGTGAGCGCGCCGCCGATGAGGATGGCTCCGAGGATGGGAGCGTAGAGGAGAGCCAGCTTCCACATGGAGGGGTGGTAGTTGGAAAAGACCTTGAGCTTGGCGTTCAGGTACAGGTATAGGAAAACGAAGCCGGCAAATGCTGCCGTGGTGTGGCCCGAGGGGAAGGACTCGAGCGCGTCGTTGATGAGCTTCTCGTCGCCCGTGCAGATCTCGCGGGTATAGTAAAGCGTCTGGAAGCCGTTGCCCTGCATGCGCGACGTGTCGGGCCGGCAGACGGCGAGGAAGTGAGGACGCAGGCCGCCGATGAGCCATTTGATGAACACCTGGAAAAGAGCGGCCGAGATGAGCGAGTACAGCAGGCCGACGACGGCGTTGTTGAAATCCCAGAAGGAGCGGACCCGGATCTGCATCAGGGCGAAGAGCAGGATCGGGACGAGCGAGGCGAGGACGGCGGCCAGCCAGATGGGCACCACCTCGTCGCGCAGCGGGTAGGCGAACTGCGGGTACACGACCTCGCCGTCCCGGAAGGTCACGGGGAAGGACCGGTTGGGGATCGGGCGGAGCATGTAGATCTGCACAAGCGTTAGCCAAGACGACCAAGCATTGGAGGGGGGGACAAGAAGCAAAAAACGAGCGGCAGGCGACGTACCCCGAGGCCAAGGGCGCCCATGATGGCCATGGTGAGAATGTCGCGCCAGGTCTGCTTCAGCCACAGGCCAAACGAGGGGCGCTGGGCCATGCTGTAGGGCTGGGCTGCGTGGCCGTGGCCGTGGCCATGGCCCCGGCCGAACAGACTGCGACCTGCCGGAGACATGATGATGTAGTAGTATGCTGGATACTGCTGTGAGAGGCTCAAGAGAAGTTGGGCATGTTGGTCACGAACGGGAAAAGCAAGCCGCCCCAGACGGGTTCGCCGGTCATCTTTTTGTATGCGTGGGCAGACAAGACGCGCTTGCGTTTTGACGTCACGACTGGTGGCATCTGTACGAGGAAGGGTCCAACCGTCCGGGGCCATGCAGGCTGCCGCACCCGACCTCTTTCCATCCGATACATGCCACCTGCAAGGGAACAGGAGCCGGGAGTTGTGCTCCGGGCAGATCAAGAATTAAGCCCCAGGCCACCAGGGGGGGGGGGGGGCTGGAAGGAGCTCTCGCGAGCCCCGCAGTTGGGCCATCCGTTCCATCATTGATCACGAAAATGCCGTGTCACGTAGCCGCACATCTCCAGGCGACCTGACCGGCCCATTCACTGCTTCCAGACACGTCCAGTTGGCCCGTGGCTCCGTTTGCCGTCGCCGCTAGCCAGAGGTAGTTGCCGTCTAAGCCGCGCCAAGGATCGGCTTGGGCTGGAGGTGCGGGTGCGCTAGCTCCACTTGCCGGGAGGTGCCAGGGAGGTGGTGACGTCTTTCAGCACCCCCAAATTCGGCTTCCTTGGCACGACAGACACAAAGCGTGCACTTGCATCGCCTGTCAATTCCTCCGCCCACCCAATAAGAAAAAAAAAAGAAAACGAAATCAATAAATAAAACAAACCCCGAGTATACACAACGGGGAGCATCTATACGAGCCTCAGAACTGGACAGGCGCCACCTGCATGACAATGCCCTGCATTTGCTTGAGCATTCTCGTCTTATGCCTCTTCACGTCGACAGGCTGATTTTTGTTCAGAATGTAACGCCACTGGTCCCTGATCAAAACACGCCCGAGTGCCTTGCCTTCACATATACACCTGATCATCGCACGTCATATACGTTTCAGCCTGCCGAGAGCGGCTTTTGTTACCACAACCCCGAGACATCGGACTGATATTATGGTGGCATTTAGTGGTGATTTGTGGTGAGCCTTTCAGGAAAGGAGCGCCAAGACAGCAAAAGGAAAGGAAACCAAGGCGTCTATTGTGTAATCTCCCGTCCCTTTTTTCGCAAAGACAGTGGACTCTGTTATACATAGTACCTGGCAATCCTTGTCTCACTCCTCATCCGTCGCCAGCACCGGGCAACATAGCCAAAGGAACCAGAGACCAGAGGCTTATAAATACAAGTTGGAATGGTTTCCAACATTACCACGCCCTTCTTGCCGAGCCATGAATGCCTCAAAGCTCCTCCTCCTCTTCGTTGTCGGTGAAGTACTCAAAGTCTGCGGGAACAGGGGCCTCTTCGCCCGACTCGTCGTCCTCGTCGACAGCGGTAAGCACGCCCGCTGCTGCCGCGGCACCACTGCGCTCTTCAGACGCCCCGGTCACGCCAAGCCCCTGACTGCCCAGAAGCTGCCGGAGAAGCTCGTTGCCGCCTGATCCCCGAGCGCCACCAGCACCGAGCGCCTCGCGCCAGTTGTCATCAGAAGCGCCGCCGCCGCCGCTGGCCGAGATGCGCTGCGCAGCCTGGAAGAGCGCCTGGTGCTGCTCGCTGAGTACACCCAATCGTCCGCCATCCCTGGCAGAAGAACCTACTTGTGCTCCAGCAACAGGTGCCTTCTCAATCGTCACCTTCTTCAGCTTTTCCTCGATCAGTGACTTGGGCTCATCAGGCTGAGTGTCGTGGAGGAGGAGAGGTCCACCGGTAGGCTATTGGCATAGTTAGTACTGGCACAAAGCTTAGAATAAAGTGAGAAGTCGAAAAAATAAAACGTACCTTCTTTGCCGGCTTGTAGCGCCCAGCCGGGAAACTGATGTACTTGAGCTGACCGGGGAGAACACGTGACATGTTCTCAATCTCGTATCCGACCTTTTCCTTCTCGGCCTTCTTCTTGGTCTCGGGAGGTACCGAGGCCTCCTTGTCGGCAGACTCTCCATCCTTCTTGTCCTTGGAATCGTCGGCCTTCGCCTTCTTGTCGTCGTCCACGTCCATCTTGTCGCCTCCATCGGCTTTCGAGAGGGTGGGGGCGGGGGTAGCGGAATCAATGTCCATACTCTCACGCCGCTGCGCGCTCGCCTTCTTCTGAGCCCGGCGTTTGGCCTGGGCAGTGGTTGAAAGAACTGCCGTCGCAACAAGAGCAGGTCCTTCCTCGGTCTTGACCTCCTGCTCGGGAGGGTAGTCGAACAAGCTGGGACGGGCGGCGCAGTGGAACTTGAAGTTGGGGATCTCGAGGTCGTGGTCGAGACCTATGATAGAGGTGGGACTGAAGCTGAGCGACAGGAAGTGAGTGAAGGGGAACCAGTACCAGTATTGCGTGAAAATGGCCATGCCGACAATGCCAGCCATGTTGAGGTTGCCAGTCTGCGTCTGCAGGCCGATGGTGCAGTTGCGGCCACCGGCGTCAATGATACCGAGGGCGAGGGCGGCGCCAAACTTGGTCATGGCATCCTCGTGCCGGTCGCCAACCACCTTCTTGAGCGTCTTGCGGATAGAGGCCACCTTGGGGTTCATCGCCTCGTTCTGCTGGATCATGATCATGGCCAGGGCAATGAGGGCGCCCTGGCGCACAAAGTCGGTCGGGTCCTTCATCATGGGCTCGAGGAGGTCGATAGCCTCATCAAGACCGGTGCCAGCGCACGAAATACCCAGGGCCATGGCTGATCCGTAGCGAACGTGGGGGTTGTACGACTCGGACAGGAGCTCGACCATGCGAGGGACGCTTCCAGGCTTGCGGAAGAGGATGAATCCCAAGCTCATGACGGCTATCCGGCGGACGTCGTCGTTGACATCGCTGACTGCCGTGTGCAGCAGCTTTCGAATGGCCTTGTTGCTGCCGGTGCCGCAGTAGGCCATGGCGATAGTCAGGATACCGCCGTACCTCAGCGTCGGATCCGGGTCGTTAAGGAGGCCCTCAATCATGACATCGGCACCCTCCTGGCGGCCAAACATGATGAGAGCCATGCCCAGGGCGCAGCCACGAACGATCTTCTCGTGGGTCGTATCATGGGCATAAGAGAACATGACTTTGAGCGCGTTTGTGTTTCCCGTGCCCAGCATGATCAGACCCATGGCAAGACCAACGGCCTCTCCGTTGAGCGCAGAGTCGGCCCAAAGAACCGTCTTCAGGTCGTCAAAGATCTCCTCGTCGCCAGTGGCCATGCCGGCGATCCCGAGACCCAGCGCACCACCGTGTCGGATCACCTCGTCCTCGGTCGATGTGAAGATGTTCTTCAGGTAGTCCAGGGCACCGGCGCCGTGGTTCGCGTGAATCAGACCGTAGGCGTACAGAGCACCACCTTGGCTAAAGATAGAGCCGCTGCTGATGCCGCCCTGCTTGGGCAGGTAAGGCTCGAGGAGCTTACGCGACTGCGAAAGGTTGCCGCGGTGGATGACACCAAGGGCAGCAGTGGCCGTGAACTTGGACCAGTTGACGGCCTTGCCAAGCCACTCCAGGTTGTCGCGGAAGAACTTATCGTGGGTCGTACCGGCGTTCATGAAGGCATTGCAGAAGGTCACGGCCGTGTGGAATATAGAGTTCCTACCCTCCAGGCTCTCACGCACCTTGTTGAGGATGCTCAGGTCGGTGTGGTTGTTCCTGTAGAGGAACTCGAGGTCCAGCTTGATGGCCTTGCTGCCATCCAGGATCGACCGGATGTTCTTGAAGACCTTGGCAACCTCCTCAGGCACCTCCTCCTCATCACCCTCTTCACCCTGAGACTCCCCATTGCCCGAGGACTCGGCGTTTTTCAGCAGAGAGTCAGCCTCGGTTGCCTCGGCTTCTTCGGCTGCTGGCTCGGGCTTCTTGGGCGGCTCTCCGGAGGGAAGAGACTTGATGACCTTGCCCAGAAACTCCTGAGTGCCATTGTCGTAGAGGTCGAACGCTATTTGGTAAGCGTTGGCAATCGAGTTGACGTCCCCGTTCCCGACCAGTGTGCGCAGCATCGTGGAGGCCTCCTCGTCCGAGTTTAGGTAGACAACGCATCGCGCGATGGCGAAATAATCGGGGTTCGGAATTTCGTTGAGAAGGTCGAGAATCAGGCGCAGGATCTCGGTCCTCAGGCTGCGTTCCTGAACGACGTCCATACAGATGCTGAGGGCATATTCCATCAGCTCATCCGCAGGGCTCTGGCTGGAGTCCTGGGACTTGCCCTTGGAGCGCTTCTCATCGTCACTGGCTCGCTTGATGACGCGCTTGAGCACATCGAGCTCCTTGGCCTCGACGGCTATGCCCACAACCTGCCGATAACGGCCCTCGTTCAGACAGTTCTCAAACAGGCGCTCAACCACACGCTGCAGGGCAGCCTGAGTGCTCTCGTCGGGGAGCTGGACGATGGAGCCGGAGCGGCCCTGCTTGGTAGCGGGCTGGAAAGTCGGATCGAGGATGGTGTTGTCGGCGGATGCGCGGGACAGCAGAGACTTGGAGGGCAGGGCCGACTGGGAGAACGGCGTCGTCGGGGAGATGAGCGAGGAAGCCTCAAGACCGCCGGAAAAGGTGGTCTCTAGAGGAGGAAGAGAGCTATCGCCCTTAGACTGCTTGGCGGGGGTGTGGTTCGCGGACGACACGGCGATGTACTGGTCCACGCACTTGGAGATGATGGTCTCCTCGAACTCGCCAGGAGCGTCAAGTTTGAACAGATCGCCAGCGGCGAGGGCGAACGTCATGCTCTCATTGTAGGCCTGGAGGTGATAGTAGACCTTGGCGAGCACAAGGGCAGCGAGCTGTCGCTCGGGGAAGGATTCGTCTTCGTAGAGCGCCTCACTGTCGTCGGGTGCGGGCACAGTCAGCTACTTCGAAGAGGCAAGGCAGAGGGTAAGGAGGGAGCGTATCGGCGTGGGAACGGCACGCACATTTGACTCAGTGCACCAGCAACCTCCGTCCAGACGGTGTCGATGTCATCATTCAGAGTCTGGAGTGCGAAGACCTTGAGCTCGGGCTCCTCGTCGGCAAGGAAGCCGAGGACACCCGTCGCAGTGACGAGCCCAGGCATTCTGGGAGAGCGTGTCGGAGGGAGGGGGAAACAGGCCGGCAGTCGAGATTTGGGTGGTATAATGGCGTCCTCCTAGAGCGGCCGTACTATGGTGGAGAAGGGCGAGAGCGACGATGCCGTCCGTGGAAAGAGGACAGCTGAGAATTAGGAGATGCTTGACGGCTTCTTCGAGAACCCGGCAGACGAGGATTATGGATGCGGCTGCAGCACGTCAGGCAGCTCCGTCTTGCGTTGCGCAGGCTCCGTTGCTGCAATGTGCACGGGCCATATTGCTCGCTGAGTCAGGCCTGCGGCGCCGTCCATTGGCCAGCGTCGCCCTGCTTCGAATGCCTAGTGTATGGCCAAAATTGCCCAAGCACGACGGCCCAAGCAAGGCTGCGTGCCAATATCAGGATTTCGGCTCGACGAGAAATTCGGATATCCTACCAAATGGACAAGCTGGATGATGCGGCAAGTCAAGCTGCATGAAGGGTTCTATCCGCCGTAGGCACCTGGGCCGCTAAAAATCCATATAGCCGATCCGATCTTGTGGAGTCATTAATCACGCAAAAGCGCTTCCAGTACGCTCCGGTTAGCATTGATATTGATTTGAGATACCTGCCCTCCTAAACTAGCTTGACGCCAAGGCCGCAGGATTCTTTTGTTCATTCTTGCTTTTCTACTCCTCACATTTGCTATTTGATTACCATTTGAGGGCTACAGCAGCTTCTTCAGCTCAGCAACAATCGCATCGCCCATTTCCTTTGTGCCTGCCTCGCCACCCAGGTCCTTGGTACGAATTCCCGAATCGATAGCTTTCTTGACTGCCGCCTCAACGACGTCGGCCTCGGCAGGCATGCGGAGCGAGTAGCGCAGCATCATGGCCACCGAGAGGATCGTGCCGACAGGGTTGACGATGCCCTTCCCTGAGATGTCTGGTGCGGAACCGTGAATGGGCTCGTAGATGCCATTGCACCTGCTCTGGCCGTCCGGAATGGTGCCCAGGCTTGCGCTTGGGAGAAGACCCAGGCTGCCGGGGATGACACTGGCCTCGTCGCTGATGATGTCTCCAAAGAGGTTGCTAGTGATGACAATGCCGTTGAGCGCTCGTGGGTTCTTGACCATAAGCATAGCGGCCGAGTCGATGAGGTGGTGGCCAAGCTCGAGCTGAGGGAACTCCTTGGCGAAAACCTCGTCCACGACCTTGCGCCAGAGGCGGCTGGTGGCCAAGACGTTGGCCTTGTCCAAGCTCCAGACTTTGGCAGGCGGGCTGCGGGCGAGGGCTAGCTGGGCGCCCAGGCGGGCAATGCGCTCAATCTCTGGGCGCGAGTAGGGCTCCGTGTCGAGTGCGAAGCCGCTACCATCATCCTCGGTGCGGTCTCCGAAGTAGATGCCGCCCGTCAACTCACGCACAACCACAAAGTCGGTGCCGCGGCACACATCGGCCTTGAGGGGTGAGAAATCAACCAGGCTGTCTGAGGCGAATGAGCAAGGGCGGAGGTTGCCAAAGGTGCCCAGCTCCTTGCGGAGCTTGAGCAGGCCCTGCTCAGGCCGGACGGGGGCCGAAGGACCCCACTCGGGGCCGCCGATGGCGCCAAGCAGGATCGCGTCGGCGGCTTTCGCGGCGGAGAGAGCCTCGTCTGTGAGAGGGTTACCGTGCGCATTGATGGATGCCTATAGTGGGAGCGAAAGAATATGTGTGAAGTCGGGAGCAACGCCGGAGCATCGCAGTCCCGTGTTAGGCCAGGTCAGCCTTGTGTGCGCGTGGACTTTGATTGCGGGTGACGGCGTTTGATGGAGGGACTTACACCGCCGAGAAGGTGGTCCTGCAGGTTGAACTTGACGCCGGACTTGCTCTGGGCCTCGACAGCTTTCAAGACCTGGATTCCAACTTGTAAGCCATGCGGCTCACGGAACGACGCTTGCCTGAACATTCACTGCCATGGATATTCTGGTCTGCAGTCACGCGTGATGTGCAGCAGAAACAAGACCCCAAGTGAGCAAGATCATGGGGGAAATCACGAGCCCCCAGAGCCTTATGGCCTTGCACAGGCACAATGTGCGTGTGCCAATGTGAAGCTGATGTTGCTGCTGCTACTGCTGCTGGTGTGCGGCACGTTCGCCATCATACCTTGATTGCCTCGGCAACGACCTAAAGAAAAAAAAACAAAAAAAGTGGCGAGCCCCTCGTTAGTGGGTGAAGATGAGGAAGCGATGCCGCAATCGGGAGGGTCGGAGAGTCCACTTACCTCAGGGCCGGAGTGGTCGCCGGCAAACACGACGATGTTGAACGACGACATGACTTGATATTTCTTTGGGAGAGCTTGTAAGGTTGGACTGGAAGATGTGCCTTGTGTCTCGAGCTGCTGAAGACGTTCGGCAGGCGATTGAAGCAAGATGCGGTCGGAGCAGAAATCAAACCCAAAGTAAACCTACCAGAAAGAACATGTTTGGGACGGCTTGCACCCCTCCACCGATATCGGCAGCTGTACATACAGTTCCATTTTCTTGCAGCCAATGCCCAAAGTGCCTCAGGACATTATTCTGAGCGCTGCACACCATGAAGCTATCGCCATAGACGCACTACCCCGCGGCAGCACTTCCCCTCCCTCCCCAAATCCTTCCCTGCGACAAGCCGCATGGGTTGCAACCCGCCGGCGGTGCTCCGCCTCCCGTCCATTTGCTTTGTTTCCAGCTCCTCACTAAGCATTGCCATCGATGGCTCAGAGTGGGTGGAAGGCCCCAATTCGAGACACAACGGGCGTTCCAAGTGCGTAGGGGAGCAGGGGAGCAGACGGCGCCAAAGGGATTCCTTTGACACATGCAGCGTGCATCCTTCCAAAATGGTGGCCGAAGCCGGCGTGCACTGCCCCCGTTGTAGCGGCGGGTGCGCGCGACGCAAAAGGGGTGCGAAACCGAACGGCAAGACTCACGTGCTGGAGTGGGCCCCTCATCCCAAAGCGGCCTAGGGCGCGAAAGCTCGATCCGTTTGCAGGTGCGAAAAAAATGACGGATGCGTCGAGCAGGCAGTCGAATGAAAGCGGTTTTTGGCGATGCTGCCGCGCACGCCTGTAGCATCGACACGCTCCGTCCGCAATCATCGCCCGCTCACCTGGCCCAGCGACTCTGCCGCGACCGGCCATCATCGCCCGCACATCGCGGTCAGCAATCGGCCGCGACACGTGTGCCATCACATGACTCGGTTCCGCTGAGGGGGAGGCTGCGCGACAGAGTCAACCGACCGTGCTTCCTTGCTTCTGTTGTGCGTTCCAGGGTGTCCAAAACTTTGGGGGACCGATCTGGCAAACCAGGCCGCCATCCAGCCCAGCTCCGCCATTGCAGCCGCACGCGACCCGCGCCTGCACACAACACGGCCAGCCCCTGGATGCGACAATCGCCGCCCGACACCGCACCACGACCGCCCGGCGCACGACGACAGACGACGACGACGGATAGACGTCCGACCCCTGGCCGGGAGAGGCCTGGCCAGGAGAGGCCGCAACGACCGCCACGATGGATCTCGGGCGAATGCTGAACAACTCGGATGCAGGGGCGGCCGCGACCGTGTCGCCCACGCAGGCGCCCCGGCCCCCTCCCCAGCACGCGCGCCATCCATCAACCCCGATCCAGGCCGCGCCGCCGCATTCCTTCCGCGACTACGGCCATGCACCGCAGCCGTCGCCCGTCAGGCAGCTGTCGCATGACGGCTATGGCCAGCCGCCGCCGCCGCCGCCGCACGCGCAGACCCCCGGCGGCGGACCGCCCTACGCGACATCGCCCTCCCCCTACCACCCCCAGCAGCAGTCGATGCAGACCCCGTACGGCGCTCCTCGCCCGGCGCCGCCCCCCATGGGCCCCGACGCCCGCTCGCCGAGCATCGGCTCAATGCCCATCGCCGGATCCCCCTATGCTGGTAGGCACACCTCGGTCGGCACGCCAGTAGGCCCCGGCCCTGCAGGCTATCCGTTCCCCCCAACACCAGGCCACCCGGCGCCCAGCAGCCCCGTGCAGCGCCACCAGTATCCTCCAGCTGGCGCCTACCCGCAGCGCTCCAACAGCTTCTCGCAGCCGCCGCCAGGCCCGGGTCCGCCGCACGCGATGGCAGGGCAGCAGCTCGGCCACCCACCGTACATGCACACGGGGCCAGTGCCTCAGACGCCCCCAGTCGGCACCCCTGGAGGTCCGCATCCGGCTTTGCACCAGCGCTCGCAGTCGACCCACTCCACGCACACTCCAACTTCTGCGCACAGCCAGCACCAATATGGCGCGCCGTACTCGGGCAGTCCCGTCATGGCGCACCATCAACCACCACCAGTCCACCATCAATCCCAGCAACCTCCCAGCCAACCTCCGTCCCAGCACGAGTACTATGGCAGCCAACAGGGCTCTAATCCTCCAACACCCATAGGACCGCCATTGGCATCCGGACCTCCACGTACCTCGTCCAACGCAAGCTACCCGCCTCCCTCCAGCCCGTTTCAACCACGTCTGCCCTCGGCCGCCTCCTTCCCGCACCCACCTCCTCCCCAGCAACAACCACACACGTCGCCTCCGCAACCGGCCCCGCCCACCATTCCAAAGGTTCCGAGCAGCCATTCTGGCCACGACGTGGACGTGCACCGTCGCTCCCAGTCGCGCAGCGACCGCGAGCACAGCCAGGACATCAGCCCCAAGACGCGTCACATGAGCATACATAGCAGCGTCGGGCCTGCATCAGCCACCGGTTCGATCCACGACTCGGATCCGCGCCAGACTTCTGCCTCCAAGCCAATAGTCGTGTCTGCACCTGCGCCCATGGAACAGGGCCGTGAGCGTGCCATCACTCCGGGAAAGCGGAAGATGGACGACCGAGACCTCGCGCCCGACGAGATTGCTCGCCAAGAGTCGCGGCCACCTCCATTCGAGGACCGCAACGGGTTTCGGGATACTAGTGCCAGACCTTCCGCGTCGCCGACCATGCAGCGCAAGAAGCCAAGACAGTATTCCGAGGCACCCGTGTGGGCGCGCAGTGTCCGGCTCAAGGAGGCTCCACTAAAGAACCCGAATTTCGAGGTCCGCAAAAAGACTGTGAGCCATCCTCCTGCTCAGGTTAATGGCTCGAAGCGCGAGCCGGTCCAGAGGCGTGACACCGCCAATAGTCGGCACGCCTCGCCCACAGCAACCCGCGCTCAGCCAGCACCCGGGCCTCCGGCTCCACCTCCACCAGCCGCCGTCCCGAGTCCGTGCCTGACTCTGGGTCCCTGGGAGCCGACCATCACCAACAAGCGTCCCCAAGAGGAACTGTACAAGGTGATCGCCGATTTCATATTCCTCAATGTCATACACAACGAACACAAACGGGAGATACTCTCCCGTAATATCGAGTTTGAAATAGAGGCGAAACTGGGAATGTGCATCAACAAGGACACCAACGAGCGCTTCGATCTTCCAATCGAGACAGAGTGCGTGCTGAGGCCAAGTCACCACATTGCCTTCCGAAGCAGCATGAATGAGGTTAGTCAAATGTACATGGGAGGCTGCAACGCGTGTCAGAGACAACCGTGGCAAGGGCCTTTTTTGAGGTGGAGTACCTCGGCACCGTCCTGATTGTGTACTAACAAACCCTGATTCGTCGTCTATTGCAGGAACAACACAAGGCATACAATAACTTTCTCAACGAGGCCGTCATGGGCACCCACCCGAACAACCCGGCGGCGGGTCGGCGAGTCGAGATCGCATACAAGCACAGCAAGGAAGTGGACAGGTTCTTTGAGCTGCCGCGCGAGCTCGAGGGTCGCCTTCCCCCGGTTATGCGGCACTACAACCATGCAAGTGGTCGACGTGGCCTTAAGGTGCGCGTGACTTACGAACAGCAGAAAGGTCCTGACGGAAGTGTGATTCTGGTGCCTAAGAGGCAGATCATGAAAGCACGAGTCAGCGACATCGACATACACTTCCCTCGGCATTCGATGGACTGCAGAATCAGCATCAACCTGGAAATGCCGTGGGATGGGCCGATGGGCGAGATTGAGGAGATTGGAGTTCCGGATCCGGCGAGAATGCCGGACCGAGAGAAGAACCGGTTGAGTTACGCACAAGGGCCGTACCAAATCGACCTGACGCAGGTCACGCAAAAGATTATCGGCATAGCGGTAAGAGACCTCCCACGACTTGATTTCCCAACAGCACCCCAAGACTTGAAGTCGTCCCTACAGACCAGGAAAACTGACGGATGCGAGCATAATTCAGAACAAACCGCAAATCAAGAGAGAGCACGAGCTAGAAATCGAGCTCAACGCCGGCCTGGTGTTGAAGCAGGGCGACTTGCTTATGAATAATTCACCGCACAACTACCCGGAGCTCATCGAGGGAATGGTAGACAACGTCCGGCTGCTGGTGCAGAAGACCAGCCGCCAGTGATGGACGTCGTTGGAACCTCGGACGGAAAGTCCTGGCCAACAGCCGCCTGCCGACAGCTCGTGTGGCTTGCGGTTGACGGGCTTTGTGGGCTTGGAATAGGTGGTGTCTTTTCTTTTCTCGTCGGGAGCGCACCTATCATTTTTAATAACTATGATGACGCTTTTCTCAGTCAGACTCTGGGGTCTTTCCCCTGTCTTGATTCGGCTTTATTCTACTTCCACTTTCTTCATGGCTTGCCGTTGCAGATTGGGACAGAACAAGGGATGCTTCGGTCTGGCCAGTATTGTTGAAAGAATGTATTCCTGACTGCCTTTTTTCTTCCTTTTTTTTATTTTTCTCTCTACCTCTATACCTCTCTTGTTCTCCTTGCCTTCGACTTCCAACTGCCGGGTTTGATCTTTTTGGTTACCTCTCCTTGGCTCCTGTTTGGTTTGTCTAGTTAAGGCGTCCTCGGGCTTGGGACACGGCCGTTCGGGTGGGTAGCCGGGCGCGTAAAGCATGATAAAAAGATAAGCACAGAGATTCTTTTTGGGGGTGAAGAATGGGTATCGTGAGCCTTTTCGACTTTAAGAGACGAATCACCCGCCTCTTTGCTTTGTGCGGTGGTGTTCATGATGACGGTCAGTTTGAGATAGACATTGACGTGGGGGTTTCTCTTGCGTTCTCAGCTGGAGCGTCCGGAGCCGACGCTGCTTGGACCGCAGACGACCACGTGAGTTCGCGACACATGTGGCGTCAGGGTCGCAAGTGTGTCGTCAAACTACTGTAGCATAGCGGGCATTTCCAAGGATGCTACGGAACCTGGGCCGACGTTTTCGCAGGTGGCAGACGTTGCATCGTGCGGGCTGGTGTCTGGTCCGGCGGCAGGGTGGGGTATTGGGGGAGCACCAACTGATAGATGACAACCACGATGACAGCCACCTACCGGGAGGTGGCTGCCTATAGTGGACACCTACAGTAGGTACATACGGTGTGCACCAAAGAGGTGCGTATGTAGGCACCACAACACCACAACTGGCGGAAAGTTTAAGACAGCGCATGCACACTCAACTCATCCTGGAGCGCGCACAGGGGTGAGACACGAGGGATTGACGGTGAAAATTGGGCAGCGTTCCATCCAGCTAGATCAGTAGGCAGCGAGTGCCAAGCACGCCGTAGCTCTTGTACATTTGAGTTGTAGCTTGCACGCGGGCGCACGCGTGTGTGTGGCTCCGTGGGCTGGCTGCAAGGGGCCCCGTCCGCCCCACCCTCTGCAACCTTCCGTTTCGGGCGCTGGGGGAGAGCTGGAGATGCGGGGACAGAGAGGAGGCACGGCGGGCGAGCCAATCGGTAACGTGCTGGAGCGGTGCGATAAGTGACGCCAAGCAGCCGACAAATTGCCTTTTGCTTGCGAATCATCTCTGGCCGGCTCGGCGCAGGAACGAGGCCAGCGTCGAACAGGAAGCTCGGTCGGCGGGTGGGGAGGCCCAGCGCCAACACTTGGCGCGCGCCCAGCGGCGCTCCGAGTGCGTGCTGTGCTGTCGAGCCCGCAGGGCTATAAAGCAGACTCGCCGGCCCGCCGTTGCGTCGGGGGCTCTGCTGGTGGCCGTCCCGTCCCTACGCCGCCTCAGACAGGAGCCGTCGGTGCCAGCGAGTCGAGTCGAGCCGAGTCGTGTGTGCGTGTGCGCCTTTTCTGCCGCGCCCTGCCCCTCTCCTCCTCCGCGTCCCGCCCCCTCCTCAACCCGCATCCCCCTGTGGCGCCATGCGGTCGCTCGCATCGTCGCTGCTCGTGGCGGCGCTGGCCCTGTCGGCCGCCGCCATCGACCCGCCCCGGCAGCCGCACCAGCCGCTGGGCAACGGCAACCAGATCCTGACGTACAACGACACGGTGCTGTCGCCCAAGTTCGGCGCCTCGTCGCGGTCCGTGCAGTGGATCGCGACGGGCGGCGCCGACGGCCAGTACATCACCAGCACCGGTGACGGCCTGGTCTTCAACAACATCGCCACGGGCACCAGCGAGACCTTTGTGGCCGCCAGCCTGTTCCCGCCCAACATGTACGACTACTGGGTGCGCGGGGACCTCAAGAAGGTGCTGTTCGCCGCCGACCGCACAAAGGTCTACCGCCACTCGTACACGGCCAACTACTTTGTGCTCGACGTGGCCTCGCGCCAGCTGTCGCCCGTCGTGCCCGACCAGGCCGGCGACGTCCAGTACGCCGAGCTGGCCCCCGCCGGCGACGCCATCGCCTTTGTGCGCGGCAACAACCTGTACCTCAACAAGAACGGCACCATCTCGCAGATCACCACCGACGGCGGCCCGGATCTGTTCCACGGCGTGCCCGACTGGGTCTACGAGGAGGAGATCTTTGGCGACCGCAAGTCGCTGTGGTTCTCGCCCGACGGCGAGTACGTTGCCTTCCTCAGCATCGACGAGACGGGCGTCAAGACCTTCCGCATCCCCTACTACATGGACGGCCAGAAGTACGCGCCCGAGTACCCCAGGGAGCTCGAGCTGCGCTACCCCAAGGTCGGCGCCACCAACCCCAAGGTCGCCTTCAGCCTGCTTGCCGTGGCCGACGAGACCCGCACCCCGATCCCCATCGACGCCTTCGCCGCCGACGACCTGATCATCGGCGAGGTCGCGTGGCTCACGGGCAAGCACGCCAGCGTGCTCTACCGCGCCTACAACCGCGTCCAGGACAAGGAGAAGCTCGTCGTCGTCGACGTGCCCGCCTTCACGCAAAAGGTGGTGCGCGAGCGCGACGGCAGCGACGGCTGGCTCGAGCCCCAGCACGCCATCACCTACGTCGGCCCGCTCCGCGGCTCGTGCAACCAGTCCTACTACGTCGACCTCTCGGACGAGTCGGGCTGGAACCACCTGTACCTGCACCCGACCAAGGGCGGCGAGGCCGTCGCGCTGACGTCGGGCGAGTGGGAGGTCCGCGCCGTCCTCAAGGTCGACACGGCCCGCCAGCTCATCTACTACACCTCGACCCAGCGCCACAGCACCGAGAGCCACCTGTACTCGGTCTCGTACGCCACGGGCGAGAAGAAGGCGCTCGTCGACGACACCGTCCCGGCCTGGTGGACCGCCTCCTTCTCGTCGGGCGGCTCCTACTACATCCAGACCTACTCGGGCCCGGACGTGCCGTACCAGGAGCTCTACTCGATCAACTCGACGCAGCCGCTGCGCGTCATCACCGACAACCGCGCGCTCTGGGACCGCCTGCAGCAGTACAAGCTGCCTAACATCACCTACTTTGAGCTCGAGCACCCCAGCGGCGGATACAGCCTCAACGTGATGCAGCGCCTGCCCGCAAACTTTGACCCGGCCAAGAAGTACCCGGCCATCTTCATCCCCTACGGCGGCCCCAACGCCCAGGAGGTGCACAAGCGCTTCTCGCCCCTCAACTGGAAGGCCTACGTGGCCTCGGACCCGGAGCTCGAGTACATCACCTACACGGTCGACAACCGCGGCACCGGCTTCAAGGGCCGCGTCTTCCGGTCCACCGTCGCGGGCCAGCTGGGCACCCTCGAGGCCGAGGACCAGGTCTTTGCGGCGCGGGCCATTGGCGAGCGCTTCTCGTTTGTCGACACGGAGCACATTGCCTTCTTTGGCCACTCGTACGGCGGCTTCCTGGGCGCCAAGGTGGTGGAGCTCGACTCGGGCGTCTACACGGCCTCGCTGATGGGCGCGCCCGTGGCCGACTGGCGCTTCTACGACTCCATGTACACGGAGCGCTACATGAAGACTCCCCGGACCAACGCGGCGGGCTACAACGCGACGGCGGTGCGCAAGACGGCCGGCTTCAAGAACATCAAGGGCGGCTCGTGGATCTTCCACGGCACGGGCGACGACAACGTGCACTACCAGCACACGGCCGCGCTCGTTGACCTGCTGGTGGGCGAGCGCGTGCCGCCGCAGAAGCTGCACTGGCAGGCCCACACCGACAGCGACCACAGCGTCGTCTACAACGGCGCCGGCGTCTTCATGTACAAGACCATCATCGAGGCCCTGTTCCAGGAGAAGAACCGCAAGGGCGAGCCGCTCAAGCACCAGTGGAGCCGCAGGTCGAACCAGGAGGGCGAGGCCAGGTTCATCTTTGAGTAGAGGCGGGGTGCCTTTTTGCGGCGCACGCGTGCGCGTACCTCATGACTTGACGCCAGAGATGATGAATATCCATCATCCATGGGGCAGACTGCGGAGGGAGAAAGGGTCAAAGAAAAAAAAAGAAAAAGAGTACATGCGCAACCACGCACATTTGACGAAGATTTCCTGTGTAATTAGCTTCGACACATGTCTTGTATTCTTAATATTCGATGTGTGCCTTGGGCCGAAAACGCCAAGGGGTTCGAGAATGGTAATCGCCATCCGAACAAGGCATAAAATTATTGTTAATTTTTACACCATGAAGACATCTTGCAGATCCGCGCTGTTCATGTCCGACATTGAATCTAGTTCGTTTTTTACAGTGACTGTGGGTTGTGGTTTGCCGGTGCGGCTCGTTTATCCTGGTTCGACAAATTGGTTTCATCAACATGACAGGGCCGGCACTTGCAGAACCAGCCAGGAAGCACATAATCCACAACGCACTCTGCAAGCATTTTCTCATCATTTCTGAAATATTGGCATTCTACGTCAAAGTTGTAGGTACCTATGGACGTCCAGAACGCCCCTGAGCTTGCTCATCGGACATCTCGACCGTTGGCAACGAAGGCAACTTAGGACATGGTATATGAGGTCGAGACCAGGCGCCGGCGGCATGCGACACAAAGGAAAGCAGGAACGAATGAAGCGTCATTACAATGGCGATGGTGATGCGTACAGTGAAGAAAAAAAGGAAACGACAAAGAAAAAAAGGCAAACGGCCGTAGTAGCGAGAGAGAGAGAGAGAGGCTGTGTAAAAACCCAAAAATGAAGATGCGGGCGAACTGTTTTGGTCCAGCAGTCCAAGTCGCCCGCAAATCCGGCGACGTCGATTCAACCCGACGGTTTCACGCCGGGCTCTTCTTGTCGGCCGACGCGGCCTCGAGGCAGGGCCGCTTGGCAAAGCCGGCGCCGAAGACGCCGTCGCCGGTGCGCCAGACGGCGCGTCCGTCGGGGGTGGTCGCGCACGAGGGGCAGACGAGGAGGCGGTGCCAGGCCGTGGCGAGGTTGCCGCGCACGTTGTAGATGCCCGTGTGGCTCTCGGGCTGCGTGTTGTAGGCCGAGTCGGTGGCCTTGACGAGGACCGTGGTGCACTTTTCTTTGGCGCCGGGCTGCTTCTTTTCGCCCTGCGCCGTGGTGCCGGCGGCGGCGGCGGAAAACTCGGGCAGGCTGCCGACGTAGCGCCACCGCTTCCAGGCCCACGACTTGGAGCCCCGGCACTTCTTGCCGTCGGGCCCGCAGTCGTCGAGCAGCTCGGCCTGGTCCCAGGTGCGGCCGCCGTCGACGCTGACGTCGACGCGGATGATGTTCTTGCCGCCGCCCGAGTAGGCGTACCCCGTCAGCGCCACGGGCACCGTCTCGCCGTCGTCGGTGGTGGTGGTGGCGGCGGCGGCCGAGGCGGAGGCTGGTGCTCCTCCGGTCGTGGACGACGGAGAGGACTTGTCGGCGCCGTCTTGGCCCATGCGGTGCTCGCGGCGCCAGCCCGGGAGGTCGCGGACGCCCGGGGCGGCGCGGCGCTCGTCGGTGCGGCGCAGCATCCAGCGGGCCTTCTCGGCGGCCTTGGACACGCAGTCGCCGACCCAGACGCCCGTGACGGCGCTCGTGATGGGCATCTCCTGGATGGCCGGGTAGCGGTCCCAGTCCGGGCTGGCACCCTCGTTGGGGCCGAAGCACTTGTAGTCGCGGCGCTGCCACTGGCTGGGCGACTCCTCGTCGCTGACGGCGATCTTGCTGAGCCACTTGACCGACCGCGCGGCCACGTGGCCGGGCACGATGGCGCGCAGGGGGAATCCGTGGTCAGGCGGGAGCGGGCGGCCGTTCATGCCAAAGGCCAGGAGCACGTCGGCGCGCGGGTCGAGGGCGGTGGAGAGTGGGATGGAGGCGCCGTAGGCCTCGAGGGCCGAGAACTGCACGTGCATCTCAGGGGGGTCGTTGCCGTTGTCGTTGCCGCTGTCGTCGTCCTTGTCCTGTTGGCTGTTTCCGGGCGAGGTTGCTGCTGCCGTCTTGCCGTCGGCTGCCGTGGGGGACCGCGAGGACGGGGAGAGGCCGGCGTCGAGGAGCACGTCGGCGAGGCGGACACCCTCCCACTCGGCGTTGGAGATGGCGCCGACCCCCCACTGCAGGCCGTTGGTGGCGTTGGCGGAGGCGGTCATGTCGCTGCGGCGGTTGCCGCTGCACTGCAGGGCGGCGGTGACGCGGTGGACGCGGAAGCGGGAGCGCAGCTCGTCGAGGGTGTAGACGCGCTCCTCGCCCGACGGCAGCTCGACGGTGAGGGCGTGGCGGCCGGCGGCGGCGGCGTCGACGGGCGGGACCCACATGTGGTTGCGGACGTAGAAGAGCTCGGCGGGGGTGATGAATTCGGTGGCGAGGTCGTCGGCGGGCGGCTCGGCGTTGCGCGGTCTGGCCGTGTGAGTGATCAGGCGCGGGTCGCGGGCCGGGTCGGCGGCGAAGGGGTCCTCGACGGCCTCGGCGGGCGGGCGGCCGGTGGCGCGGTCCAGGTCCTCGGCGGCGATGAGGCCGACGAGGTACTGGTCGAGGATCTGGCGGACGTGCGGGGCTTTGTGGATGGTGAAGATGTTCCAGTAGGGCTCGATGCTGGCGCCGGCGGCGCGCAGGATGACGTCGCCGCCGGGGTGGGCGCCGACCCAGTCGGTGATGTCGTAGACCTTGTCTTCGTACGTGACCCACGGCCTGTCGGAGCCGGGGCCGTGGTGGGCGCGAATGTCGGCGAGGCGGTGCCGCGGCAGCGACGGATCGCGGCCGTCGGCCGGGCCGTCCGAGGACCTGGCCTTGGTGCCCGAGAAGGTCGGCTGGCCGATGGTCAGGACGGTGGCGAGCAGCGAGGCGCCGGTGACGCCCGCGAGCAGGCTGGCCGTCTTGCGGCCGCCCTTGGCTCCCTGGCTCTGGGATCCCGGCCCGCTGCCATTGCCGTGGCTGCGGGACTCGGAGGACGGCGACGGGCGCGAGGGGACGGCGGAGAAGGCGCGAGAGGGGACGGCGGCGAAAGCGCGGGCTTGGGGCGGATCGAGGAAGGCGCTTCGAAGTGGAGGTCTCAGGAGTGCGCACCGCAGGCTTCGAGCCACGCGGGCGGCGAAGCGGGCTGGGGCCGGAGTCGACATGGCGGCCGAGGGCGCGGGAGGCTTGCTGCGGCCATGTCAGTCAGAAGGAGAAAGCAGCCAGGCGCAGGGCAGGGCGGCAGAAGACGGGGGGCCACGAGGGGCTTTGTGGCGGGCGAGCTTGACTCACGATGGCGGCTGTCGTTCTCGTCGGCGCGGCCTGGGCTGGAGACGGCCGCGCTCAGAGCTGTGGAGGCATCGCCGAGCGGGGCCGCAGCCAGTCAAGATCTGGGATGAGGCCGCCGCTTTTTTTTTTCTTGTTCTTTTTTTTTCCCCCTTTGCCGTGGGCGAGGGCGAAACAAGCAGTTATGAGTTATGCTTAGACTAGAAGGTATGACTCGGTCTGTGCGGGTGAGTGTTGGTCGGCGACCACAGATCTATGTCGCCGTCGCATGCACTGACGTCAAAATCCAGCACAGGCTGCACAGAAGGGAGGGAGGCCAAAGACGACAACAACCAAAGAGGCGCAACGCAGCCAGCCTCCCGTGCACACCGACTCGGCCGCTCGGGGCAGCCACCGCCAGTCGCGCAGGCTGGGCTCGCAGGCCCTTATCAGCCCAAGCCGTCGCCGGCCGGCTCGGACGCGGATGCCTGCCAGGTCAGGCGACCTGCGCGGTTGGTTTTGCTGCCGTCGCGGCCAGCGCCATGGCTCGTCCTGTTTTTCGTTACGTATCGCAGCCCAGGCCTGACCCTGGCACAGGCCCGTCATCTGACCCCCAGCGCAGGCCCCGCCCCAGACCCGCGCTTGGCCCCCTGTAGCCGCAGCGGCCCCCAGCGGCTGTCGACGGCTGCCGGCGGTCAAGCGACCCAACAATTCGGGGACGGCCGATTTTTCCTACTGGCTGCCACCAGGGTTCTCACCACGGCTAGCCAGGGTTTAACGACGACCGCCCCTGTCCCCAGCCCGGACTGCCCCTGAATCAAGGCTGTCGGGCAGAAGACCGACATCCGACGCCAGGTCTCGGCCCCAGCAGTGCTTGGCCGATGCGACAGCAGATCGACGCCGGCCGCGCCCAAAAAGGGCTTGGCCAACCGCGGGCGTGGTCACTATGCAACTATACCCCGCCTCGGCCGGCACGCCCCCGAGCCCTCGACGCAACGTACGTAACGTAGGACGGCGACAAGTAGAGATACACGGACTTTGCTGCTTGGGGGATGGGCAACGGAGAAAAGGCCCGCGGACAAGAGACGAGCCCGGCCCGGCCACTGTGCTGCGAGGTGAGGTGGCACAGCTGGTCACCGGCGACATGCGAGGCACAGGGGAGAACCAAGCGTACAGAAACAGGCTAGACCTAGACTAGAGAGTATCACAGACCAGAGGGAAAAGAGAGAAGAGAAAAGCAAAAAGGCGGAAGCGAAATGAAGGGAGAAAGAGGCCCGATAAGAAACACCCGACGGGAAAATAAACCTGAACCATATTGAAATCCACAGCAACAACCACTCGACACCGACTCCTGAAATTGGAAACAAGCAAACAAACAAACAAAAAAACAAACCAAAGACTGCAGCCACCCAACGACAGCCACCTCACGCCGCATTCCCAGCTGCACGGCTCGACGCGCGCGTCGACCGCCGGGTAGCCCGCACCCCGAGCATCGGCAGCGGCGGCGCAGTGCCGGCCGCGAGCATCTGCTGCGCCGCCGACTTGGCCGCCGACCCCGGCTGCTTCTTGGCCGCCTTCGGAGCCGCCGCCGCCGCCTTGCTTGCCGCCGGCGTCTTCGCCGCCGGTATCGAGACGACCCGCCGCTTCTTGACCGCCCGTGCGCCCTTGGCCTCGGCGCCTGCTGCTTTTCCTGCCGCCTTGCTGCCTGCTGCCGCCTCGCCAACGGCCGAGGGGCGCTTCCGCTTGAGCACCGGGCCCGGGGCACCAACGCCGCCGCCGCCGCCGCCATCGATGGGCGGGAGGCCCGGCTCCCCCGGGGCCGTCGCCTCGACGCCCGGGTCGTAGACGGCCTCGCTGATCAGCTTCGGGTCGTCCCAGTCCGACGGCTTGCGGGGCCTGTACGCCGGGTCGCCCCGCCTGTGGGCGCCGCCGCCGGGGTACTTGCCGCCGCCATCGCCCGTCCTGGACGCCGGGTCGCCGGCCTCGTGCTCGTCGCCGCTGTCGCCGCCCGGCACGTACTCGCCGTCGTCCCTGTCGACGTAGTCGGGATGGGGGCCGTCGTCTGAGCTCGCGTCGGTGTCCTCGTATTCGCTGCTGGAGATGTGCGCTGCCTCCTTGCTCTTGCCCTTGGACTTGCTGGTGGTTTTGCCCTTGGACTTGCTGGTGGTCTTGCTGGGGGTCTTGCTGGCGGGTTTGCTGCTGGTCTTGCTGGTAGTCTTGCTGTTGGCCTTGCTGCTGCTGGCCTTGCTGTTGACCTTGCTCTTGCCAGCCGTGCTCTCGGCGCGTGCCGTTGCCGACGTGGCCTGTCCGTCGCGGCCACGGCCACCAGTGTTGGTCCGGTCGTCCCGGTCATCTCCGCGGACGGCTTTTGCAGGAGGCGGAGCTGCGACATCTATCGGGGAAACCGGGTCTGCTCTTGCCGCAGTGACTTCTATCTGGGGAGGAACTATAAAACGCAAAGAGAAAAAAAAAAGGGAAATCAGCAACGTGCTCACAAGTTGCATTGTTGAGGGGCACGACCTACCTTGAACCTCCCTGCCGGCCATTTCTTTATTCCTGCCACGCTCTTGAGCGGGAGACTCATGTCTTGCCTCTGCTGCTGGCGGCCTGCTGGCGGCAGCGGGCTGCTCTGGCGCGGCCTCTTGCATCTCGTTGCTGAGCAAGCCGCGTGGGTCGTCGTAACTCCACCATCCGTCTTGAGCGTCCAAGTGCTCCTGGATGTGATCAATCTTCTTTTGCGTGCCAGCCAAGTCGCCACCCCAGCCGAGATCCGAGAAGGAGAAGTCGAAGCAGTAGGGGCAGTCGTGCACGACGCCGTCAACGCCGGCGTGCGACATCTCAAAGTGCTTCCAGCGGCCCCTGGCGTTGAGGTCGCCCAGGTCCCGCCGGCAGCCCTCCACGGGGCAGAGCTCTACGTCCCACTGGCGCCCCGTGTCGGGATCCAGAGGTCCCTCCATGTTGTGCACGTTCTGCCTGCAGCCGGACAGGTGGTGGGCCCACTTGCTCCTGTCCTCTCCGGCCGATATGCCGCACCAGGGGCAGAAGGCGTCCGCCCTCCCCTCGAGGGCCTTGCAGGCGAGCTGGTGCTTGGCCCGGTACACGCCGCTGAAGGAGCCCAGGGCGAGCCCGCACAGGACGCAGTACGGCGCCTTGTTGATGTGGCGCACGTCCTTGTCGTGGCACTCGCGAGCGTCGTGCGGGCGCGTCACCTCGGGCTTGCGCTCGCCGCAGTCCTCGCAGTAGTAGGAGCGCGAGCCCCTGGGGCACGAGGCGTAGCCGACGTAGCAGTTGTTGTCGTGGTGGGCGCGGTCCTGGCGCAGGTCCAGCAGGCGGTGGCTGCGGCCGCAGCGCGGGCAAAAGTTGTAGGCCCCCTCGCGCCTGGCGCACCGCGTGGCCGCCGCCGCTGCATCGCCGCCGCCGCCGGGGCCGGCAGCCGCCCTGTCCCTGGCCAGGTCCTCCTCGGACAGGAACAGGTCGGCGTGCCGCTCGAGGAAGTGCAGCTGCCGCTGCTCGGCGTCCCAGTACCTGTACAGGCGCTCGTCGCAAAAGTTGCACCGCTCGGCCAGGTGCTCCTGCTCGGCGTGTGCGCGCATGGCGGCGGCGCCCGCGTCGGCCAGGCTGAAGGTCCTGCCGCACCCCTCAAAGGGGCACGCCTGCGTCCGGCCCAGCGCCAGGCTGCGCATGTGCGCGTAGTCCTCGCACAGCCGCCGCTGCTCCGTCGCCGTCAGCATGCCGCGGCTGAGCGACGGCACGCCCGGCCCGGCGTGCAGGAACGTCTCGACCGTCGGGCCGTGCGCGGGGATGCGCGGCCCGGCCGCGTCGTAGACGGAGAAGGCCAGCGTGAGGGCCTGCCGCCGCGTCTCGATGTCGTGCTCGTCCTGCGAGAGGGGGTACTTGGTGAAGGAGGCCGGCGGCTTGCCGAGGAACGCCGGCTCGCGCTGGTTGGCGAGTCTCTGCTCGCTGGCCAGTGGCGCCTGCCCTGCGTTCCGGCTGGTGCTCCCCGCCGCCTCCGACTTGGTTCCCTCGGGCCAATCGATAGCCTTGACGGACCCTCGGGGGCCACCCCCGACCAGGGCTGGTCCTAGCCTTTGAACCTGGGGAAAGGGCCCCTTCTGGTCCCTGTGTGCGTTCCACATGTTGAAGGAGAAGCCGAAGAGCGCATCTCCTTGCTTCTCCTCGATTTTCAGCGGCGTGATCTTTTGTATAAAGAGCGTGCTCGACACGATGAGGCGCTTGAGCGGGATCCAGTCGGCTTCCTCCATCTGGCAGGGTACGAAGATGGGATTCCGGGCTCCCGCAGCACCGAGGCCCGAGTGGAGACTTTCGGCGACGTCAGGCTCGAGCTGGCTGATGTAGAGGTTGACGCTTTGGTGGCCAGTGTCTTCAGGGCACTGGCTCATCTCATTGACCAGCTTCCGGAGCTCGGAGAGCGTCCCAGACGTCTCACCGCAAAGGTCAAACTGGCGGCCCTCGGACTCGACAAACTGTCCTTGGCGGTTCCGCATCACCACGGTGTATGTCTTGAACACAGGCCGGACGGCCATCAAGGCTCTGTTTGGGACCCCGTCGCTCTGCATGTGGCCAGTAAAGATCACAGAATTCTCCAGTCCGTCGTCCGCTTCGATATCCCTGTCGTGGAGGAGGAACAAGTAGGGCTTCTCCGTGTCCCAGCTGCCCAGCCGGAAAATACCCTCCCCAGGGCACCAGATTTCCGCGTGGCTGGCTTTGAGATACTCGGCATTGCCCAGGAGGCTCTTCAGGATGCGGCGCAGCTGCTGGCAGAGCTTTCGCTTGACGTTGCGCGGGTTGAAGCACAGCTCGCCAACGTACTCGTCGGTGACGCAGAGCCCGGGCACGTGGATGCGCCAACTGCGCGCCGCCGCATCCTCGGGCTCTGGGCAGCTGATCTGCAGGTCCTCCAGGGCGGCGCCAGAGCCAGACCCCCCCGCCGCGCGGCCCCGGAGCGCGCGGAGAAGGTCCGAGGTGAGGTTGAGTCCGCCGACGCTGTTGGCCTTGACGTCGCCCAAGCGCACCTGGACGATCCTGTTGACGAAGTTCTCGTCCGCGGTTGGCGTGTCGGGCATCAGGAGCCTGACGGCGTCGCAGACATACGCCGTGAAGAACCGGGACCCGAGCACCGGGTTGAGCGCAAAGTATCGGTCGGCAAACGGCGGCATGTAGAGGTAGGCCACCTCCCCGGTCGTGTCGCCCTCCCGCCGCACCAGCATGACCCTGCTGTCGTTCTTGTCGGGCACCCACTCCGACGCCTTGTGGTCAAGGCCTCCCTGAAGCCTCACGTAGAAGGAGAACCTCTCCGCCAGGGGGTCTCTGGCCCTCATCTGCTCGAACAAGTCCTTCTCGGCCGGGACCCCGGACCGGAGCTCCCAGCGGCCCAGCACTTGCTTCTGAGTGTGGTCCCAGACGGTCACGGCGAAGTCATAGTCATGCCTCCTGTCCCGTCCCAGAAGCCGGTCGACAGCGTGGCAAAAGGACGGGAAGTCGTGACAGACGACTTGGCCCCGCTGTCCATGCAGCCGCCAGAATGGGCCCGTTGGCCTCGCGGCGGCCACGGTCTCGGTGCCGCTCATGAGCACGTCGGCGCTACCAGCCCCGCCACGCAGAGAGGTCTTGCGATTCCTGTCCCCCTGGAAATACTTCCACAAGCTGTCGTCTGCAGCGCGAGTGGTCTTGCCGGCGGCGGCGGCGCCCGTGTTGCTGTACAATATTTCGTATTTGGCGTCAGGGGCTGTTGCAACAGGAGTCAGTATGTTGAAGATCACCTGAGCCAAGCCAAGCTCGGGCAGAGGAGCAGATGGAAGGGAAGGTCAGGAAGGGGCTCAGCCATACTCCGATCCAAGTCCTCACCGTAGCTCCGCTTGGTGTATGCGTTCAGCCACCTCAGCGCGCCGGGGACCTCGCCCTGGTCCTTGGTGGCGGCCACGTGCTCGTCCTCGCTATCGCCGGGGGGCTCGCGGTCGACCTCCATGCTGTGGTGGGGCGAAACGGGGAGGCCAAAGTAGAGCATGGTCAGCTTGGTGACCTTGGCCTCTGTCGGCGTCGCCAGCTTCGCGTTGCGGAACCTGGCGGTGCCGAGCAGCCGGTGGTACCTGCGGCTGTAGCCGCGCTGCAGCCGCGCCAGCTCGGGGTCCTCGGACGCGCGCAGGAACAGCGCCTTCTCGTGGGGCGCAAAGTGCATATCCAGGACCTCCTCGAGCGGCCTCGGGTGCCGCCCCGTGAGCATGGCCGCGAACTCGCTGGCCTTGTCCTGGAACTCCTTGTCGTCGCATGAGATCCCGAGCCTCCACCGCTTCTTGCTCTTGACCCTCTTGTCAACCTTGGTTCCGGCGGATGATGGCGCATCGCGCGGCGGCTGTTGTTTCGGGGCGGGCGTGGCGGGTGCGCTGGCCGCGCGTGTCCCGCGAAACATGCCAAAGGGCATGATGTGATTTTTTCAGCGCGAGCAGAGAGCTCAGCCAGCGCCTTTCCGGTGATCAGAAGCAGCAGGACCCTCTAAACAGCTTTTCTGATGCGTTGACGGTAGCAGGCAAATTAGACGGGGAGGATACGGAAAAGAGGAAAGCTGACGTTGAGAATGGGAGTTGACCATAGGTGCATCAGAGGATAGTTTGTGTTTTCAGAGGGGCGCGCCCGGTACAAACAAAGACATGGTGGAATGGGTCATAAGGAAAGCTTTCCAGAAAACGGCCGGGAGAGGCCCAAGCACATTTCTGGGGTTCCCAAGGGGAATTGTTTCTTTTGACTACACTCTCCGGCTCTCTCCAGGCTTCGCCCTGTCACCCCCGGCAGCTTTTTTTGAATGCCATCCCCCGATGATGCTGGTGAGTGTGGCTAGGGCGATGACAGTGAAGCCACAGGTTGTTTCCGGAATGGCCAATGTCGGGTCCAAGGAGTAAACAATAAACACTGCGCGGATCTGGTTGCCGCAAACAGCCTCCCTGAGCCATCACGGCTTGGCCATTGTGATCATGGAGGAATGCAGATTGGCCTTGACCATTTCGGTATTCGCCAAGTGCTGCGCAGGTCGATTTCTCGTCGATGATCCGGCAGCAGCTCGTGGCGAAGGGCGGCCGTATCCCTTGGCCGGTTTCGGGTGAGGTGATTGGAATGGGCAAACGAAAAGGGCGCGGCAAGCGACGGGATGCTTCACAAATGCCATTTCACGTGGTCCTCTGACCTATTCTAGTCCTTTGAGTGGCTGAACGTGATCTGGGAGTCTGGTTGCGGAATGCCCAATGTGCTGGGTCGACGCACCCAACGGGCTGATATCCATTGCCCACCCGCGAGAAGACTTGGGAGGACAGGGCCACTATCTCATCGAGCCCACTGCCAACATGCCCTCTCAGAATAAAAATCTCCAAGACTGATCTGGTCGCAGCGCAATACCGGCCCTCCGCACCGCACCGCTCACAAACGTGCTGCCTCCTAAACCGGAGTCTCTTCCTTTTCAGGCTTTTCTTTGACGTCCACGCCGTGGTCGCTTCCCCCAGCGCCCAGTTCTCTCTGCAGGATGGCCGTGAGCCCAATTTCGCGGTTGATCTCCTCCATGCGCTCGACGTCGGCCTGGGCCGTTCCTTCGGAGCCGAAGATGATGTCCTAGGGCAGAGCAAGGCAGGTCAGAAACACAGACGCAAACCGTGACCGGAACAGGCCGAGAGGGTCCTGCGGCACTTTCAACACCTACCATCTCCTCGAGCGTGAGGCGCTTTGTCTCGGGCACAAAGAACCAGATGAAGCCGGCGCCCATAAACGTTAGAATGCCGAAGATGAGATAGGTGCCATATGTGATGCTTTGCAGCATGACCGGAGTGACCTGGCCCACAATGAAGTTGTTCCTGCGCACGACGCAAGTCAGATGTGCCGTTTTGTCGTGTGATGGGTCGGGGGCAAGGAATGTGGCGGCGAGGAGAGCAGCTCGGGGAAACAAGGGGCTTACATCCAGTTGCTCGAAGCGCCGAGCGCCACTCCGTAAGGCCGGGCGGACAGCGGCCAGATTTCCGCGACGATGATCCAAGCACAAGGACCCCAGGAATCTGGCACACAAGGACGTCAGCAGCGAAACACTCTACGGACAGCGATGGTGTTCCTCACATCCAAAGTGGATCACAAAGAGCCAGACCATGACGACGGCAGCCCAGCCCGCCGCCTGCTCCTCGCCAAAGCGGCCAATGTTCTTGGCCAGGATGACGGCGATGATGATGTGGCAGGTGGCCATCCCGACGGCGCCCACGGTGAGCACCGGCTTCCGCCCCACGCGGTCGATCCAGAGCACGGCGGGGATGGTGGCGACGAGCATGACGATGCCGACGACGCCCGTCGCCAGGAGCGAGGTGGTGGTGCTGTCGAGCCCCAGCTGCTTGAAGATGGTGGGCGCGTAGTACAGCACTGCGTTGATGCCGGTCCACTGCTGGAAGAACATGGTGACGGTGGCGACGACGACGCGCCTGAACATGGCCCGGCTCCGGAACAGCTTGCCGATGGCGACCCACTGGACCTTGAACGTGTTCCAGGCCGTCGGCCGCGACAGGTGCGGGAAGTGCTCCGCCAGCGTCCTCTTCTCGAACAGCGACTGCGCCTTGATCTCGAGGAACTCGAGCTCCACCAGCTCGTGGTCCGGCGGCAGCTCGCGCAGGTGGGAGAGAACCTGCCTCGCCTCGGCCTCGCGCCCGTGGTGCACGAGCCAGCGGGGCGAGAAGGGCATGAATATCATGCCGACAAACAGGACCACGGCCGGCGCGAGCTGGAGCGTCGTTGGGGTCAGCCATGCGGCGTCCTGCTGCTGGCCAAGCTCGGTGCCTCCGATAAAGTTGGTGCCGCTTAGCGATGTCAGCTGCCGGCTGGCTCGATAGCGCGAGGAGGGAGCAAACACTACTAAACACCTACTAGTCGATCCAAAAACTAATCATGATGCCAAAGCAAATCGAAAGTTGCTGGGTAGCGACCAACGCGCCGCGAACTTCGGGCGGTGCCACCTCGGAGTTGTAAATGGGGATAATCATGGCCAGACTTCCGACCCCCATGCCACTGTGATATCCGGAAGAACCATGTTAGCAACTGCTCGCACCCCACCGATACCGTGTGGCTTTAAGCCATCTGCGCATGTGGAAACCAACGTTATAAATCGTCCAGCCAGAATGACGTCGTGGCCGGCCTGGACGGCGGTGGCCTGGATGATGACTCCGAGGATGAAGACAGCCGAGGCAACCAGCACGCTGTACTTTCGGGAAAGGATCTCGGCCATGAAGCTGGAAAGAAGAGTGCCGATCCAGGCTCCAAGTTCCAGAATAGCCGTGAGCCATCCCTTCTTGGACTGGTCTGCGTTCGGATCAAAAGGATCCCACTCGCCCATATCTGTCATTGGGAAAAGGCCTCGCTGTTAGTGACGTATGTTTATCGACAGTTTCATTGCGAACATAGGAGCGGCCATCTGCAAGGCATACAGCGGTGTAAGAAACGCCGATACTTACGAGCTTGGAACGCAGGCATTGCCAGGACTCCCGAAAACATCCCCTAGTCCTGGTTAGCATCTATGCAGGCTGGGGAGAACATGGCCAGCCCGCCGCCAACGAAACCTGCGGATGAGGATTACCTGGTTGTATCCATAGAGGACACCGCCGATGCAAGCAAACGCAGCGATGCGGAAGACCCTGAAGTTCTTGAGCAAAGCCCGGGCACCGCTAGCCCCCATCAGCGCCTGGCGCTTATGTAGAGCCGCATCGTAGAAGGCCGCGCTGGACTCGCCGCCGCCAGCCATGTTTGAATCCTCTTCGCTGCGTGCGTGATGTTGCCAGAAATGTTTCTTTTTTTTTGCTCATACAGGGGATAGCGACAGACGAGGGGACAAGGCGTCTAGGTCTACGCTCTGGCCACGTCGATGAGTGCAAGATTGGATGGTTCACAGGAACGGGACACGGAAAGTCTCGCAGGGAAAGATATACCTCCCGCTGCTCCCAGGTGCTCCCTGCCGCGGTCTGTCGCATATGGCCGACCCCACGCTAACGCATTGGAGGGACTCGGTTCGAGCTCGGGGTAAATAGGGGGCAATAAACACATGATCTTTCGATACTGGAGCCATCCGGGGTTGCATCCCAGAGCATCGGACTGGAGATCCGGAATCACGGCTGATGCCAAGCGCGAGGACATCCCCACCACCAGCTCCATGGCCGCCACCCATCATCCAGGCCCCGCGGAACGGCCGGAGGGGATCCAGACCCTCGGTATGATCTGACGGCATGCGGGCTGCGCGCTCCAGCGGCCGGCTTCGCTTCAACTGGGCGAACAGGTGTGGGATGTTGGGCGGCCGCGGCAGGGGTTGGGGGGGTAATACGGCGCTCCTATCGCGGTTGGCTCTGCATGATGTGGTGGTGTCAAAGACGACGATGTAGGTGTGAGGGGGTGGTGCGGAGAAGCGGAGCTAGGGATCAAGCATCGCAAGCTTTGCCCAGCTTCCATGATCGACGCAGGGACTTCTCGACAGAATGCTGCGATGTCTACGTTGGATTTCTTGAACTTTTCTTTGCTGCTTTCGGGTAGCGCAGCACCCAAATAATGTCATCTCAGATACATGAATGGCGTTGTGTAAAGCAGGCTATGTGTGCTTCGTTAATAGGCCACCATCCTCCGCCGCTGGAGGAAATGCCGGCGAAAGCATCCAGGGCGGAATCAGGGTTTCGACTCTGCCGAGAAGGGCAGCACAGCAGACGCAATCCAAGGGCGGCGTCAACGTCTTGTTCTGGCGGCGATATTGCCGGGGTAGAGAGCAGCACCGGGCTGAGACAATTAGCCTGAATAGATGTTCCCTTCCAGCGTCCCGGACCCGCAGAACAGTATCCAAAGCCTTATTTCTGTGGATGGAAGGCATTGGGAAGCTTTGTGGCGTCAAGATATCGGCCCTTTTCTCATCGGCTGTTTGCCGCGGGTTTGGCAATGCCGATAGTTGCGGCGCACGCGACTGGCCCTGAGGCGTAATGCCGTAGGTTGCTTTCGTGCCACAGTCAGCAGACAGCCACTTCGTGCTACTTGTTGGCTGGACTCGACCACAAGGCCCGAAGGCAGTGTGCCTTTATCGGCCGATAGCCATGTTGGCGCACGCTAGCCATTTGTGCCCAAGCTTCCTGCCTGCAGAAGGCTTTGCCGCGCCAATAACCTTGGCAAGCCCTTCCCGCCAGCCATCCTTCAGTACGGACTGAGCAAGGCTTGTTCCAATCAGTCGGTGGGGCGGTTGGCGCATAGGGCGTAAAGAAACATACGAAGGTCGCATTGGAGGGCATCGAGAACAGAGAGCCAAATCAAAAGTTCCGCCAATCTCCTCTGGTGCAAGCAAACATCTCGGCGGGCACTTGCCAGTGTAAGTATCGAGACAGACCGGATTTGATCACGAGGGCGTCCAAACCCGGTGTCAAGCGCAGTTACGAGATTTGGACGAGAAGAGGGTCTATCATGGCAATTGGAAGCCCAGGTCCCCGGGATTGTTAATAATCTTACTGGTTCTCGCCTCCTGCTAGCCTAGGAACCCTTCTCCTACCCCAAACACCAAGATGAGACGCAATCACCTCCAGCCGCTGAGGTATCTGCCAATGACAGCAATCTGGGACCACCCGGATGCAAAGACAAATGACAGGTTGACAAGGCTCTGCAAGCTGACACATGCATGCGAGACAGCAAGGCATCGCCAAATGCACGATCCGTGACTGCAGGTACGACAAGACCAGGAGAGGTACGTATATGGTCACTCTCGAGCTGTTAGTGGCCATCAGCAGAGATTGTGTCGCCAGATCAGCGTCTTGGGCCTGATCCGAGGCAGGCAGGGGCTGCTGCACAGTCGAAACCATGCACCTGCCATAAAATCAACCAGGCAGACTGACGGGAGACTGACTTCATCCCAAGATGTGGTGACGCCGGCCCTGCTGCACAAGGATGTGAAAGAAGCGTTGCATAGCCCAGTGGATTAGACCTAGAACCCAGGCCCAGGCCCAGTCTGCGGGCACGTAGGGCTGGCTGCACAAAACGCCAGGCGACGTGAACAGCCCGTGTGCATGGGCTAATGCATGGAACAAAGTGGCCGGACGAAGGGGCCCGGCGGGAGACCACACGGCCCGGCCAAGTGGCCGCGGAGAGAGAGAGGGCAACAATGCGTCGACGACCATGGCGCCGGAATTGCGCGCGGCGTTCCCGCCACATCCATATCCTCCACATCGCAGGCGCCCGGCGAGTTGAGTGAGAGCCAAAGCTGCTGTCGACGATGGAGGTGGTGGTGCGCTTTGGTCAAACCCAATTTCATGCCTCCTCGTCCTCCTCCAAGCGGGCGCCATTCCGACGCACGTCTGCAAGCAAATCCCCGCCTGCTCCATTCAAGCTGCCTGGGCCTGGCCTGGACAAATCTCCTATTTTTGTCGCTGGGCCACGTGCATGCATCCCTATTGGCCTGGCCAGACAGCGGACGACCCACAGCCGCTCGATGAATCTGGGCCCTGAGCTTTGTTGCTGGGATCAGGTTGGTTTCCTTTGTTGATTTAACCGCCCTGGGCTGTCGTAAACGCGCGCGCGTCCAGTGAGCGAGCGCATGGGGGACCTCGGCGCATGCCATCGTGCCCCGTCCTTCCTCCTTCCCCCTGGCTCTTCCTCTCTGCGTTGGCAGTCGAGGCTAGCCAATCCGGGGATGCGACTACTCCCGAAATAACGTTTGCGACTCGTCTCATCTCTTGCCGTGCCCATGTTCTTTTTTTTTTTCCCTTCCCCCCAGCACGTCATCATTTCGCGGCATGGGATGGGATGGTGGTGTGGCTCTGCCCCTTTTTATTTTATTTCCGTCGGTCATCGTTCAGTTGACTATTCCTAAAGCGTCTGACGCCCGCCGTCGCACCGCATCAGTCCAGGGCGGCATTTCTGGTGCGCGCTGGCCGCTGCGGAAAGATTCAGGTACCAGCACAGCTTGGTGAGGACGCCCGCCCAAAGAGCCTGGCCAGACGCTGGGTCTGGAGGCCCCGGGCTCTCGAGGGATCGACAGGAAGCAGACGCCGCCGCCGCCGCCGCCTGCTCGAACGAAGCGCGCCCCTGCGCCAGTCCATCGGAGGCCTGCATTGCCGCGAGGGGCGATCGCTTCACACGCGCGGCAGGCCTGGGCGTGCGTGTGTGTGTGTGTGTGTGTGTGGCCCGCCTCTGCTGGCCGAGTGCGACCATGACCCGACCCCAACGCCTCTCGCCGCGGGGGACTTTGGCGAGCTGTTTGTTTTTTGTTCGCGACATGACATGCTCCTAGTTGTCGGCCCCCTTCATCTCGCGGTTTGCGTGCCTCGCTCAAGAGTCGCTCGCGCCTGCCCCGTTCCCCACCCCCGCGATACGCTGCTGGTTGGCCCTGTTTGGTCGTTGCCGCCAGCCGCGCTCCACAGGCGCCGCTCGCCCCGCTGCGAGCCTGGGTGCCTGTGCAGATCTCGTTCTGCCCTGCTTGGCCCCCCCCTCAGCAGCTTGACCTTGTCCTTTGTCCCACACTGCTGTGCCGGCTCGGTCTTCTGATCTCCCCAACACCCACCACGCGCTGGCGCCTGTCTGCCCCGCGACCCTGCAGAGCGGCCAGGCGCGATTGTTTCTTGTTTCAAGTCGCGGTTGCGCTGCGTCTGTCGCTTGTTTGCCGCGGCGCTGTCCGTCTTTGGAAAAAGGAAAAAAAAAAAAAAAACAGAGTCCCTGTCGTCTGTTCAGTCCCCTCCCCCTCCCCCTCCCCTGCCGCTCCCTGCTCTCCGTCGCGCTGCTGCCGCCCACCCCACCACCACTCCCACGCAGATGGATATCCCGCCCGTCCCGATTTAGGACGGAAGCTGCACGGATCATACCTGGCGCCATCGCTAGCTAAGGAGCCGCGGTGGCTGCAGAAACCCCTCAAGCCGCACCCCGTCGGACGAGGCTTTGTCTGCTGCACAAGGCTGCCGGCCAAGTAGGCGCCCCCGCTGGTATGATGGTATCCCCTCTTGCCCCAACCCCTGTGGCTATTTCTGGGTCCTTTCCCCTCGGGCCGAAGCAATCCATGGACAGCCCGCCAGAGGCGCCCTTGCCGGCGTAGCGGTGCTCTTGCAGTGCCATAGCGTGCTGATGAGGGGCTGCCGCCGCTCATTTCCTGTAAATGCCAAGCCTGTGGCCAAAGCTGGTAGCTGCAGCGCGCTTTTCCCGCGAATTTTCTACTCTGCCGCCGTCTGCATCCTTGTGCGCGTGCAGTCGCCTGCCCCGCGCTGTTGGGCTGCATCCGGAAGGCAGAGCAGGGGGGGGG
>PYSQ01000058.1:5988-52614 GCA_003049435.1 Nakataea oryzae | reverse complement strand
CCGTTTTTCCTCTTCTCCATCCTCCTGCGTCTGGCGCTCGCTGTGCATGGGCGGGCGGGCGCCTGTGCTGTTTTGCGTGTAGCGCGAGGCGTTTGTGGGCACCCTGAAGGGCTAACCGCCCTTCGGCACCATGCTCGCGCGCGACCCCACCGCTGGCCATCTTCGTAGCCGCCCACCTCCCAGACAAACGCCATCCGAAACCGCGCAGCCAATATCAGCGGCCCAAGGCTGTCCCATCGGCTTTCTTGGACACGCAACCGGGGTTTCATGCCGCCAGCCAGCTGTCGATGTGCCCATGTTTCAGATCGGCTGCCTCTGCCTTGCCCTTGCCTGGTCCTGCTCCTCCTGCCTCCCGGCCGCGTACCTCGGTGCGTGCCCAGGCCCTGCTGTGCCGTTGCATCGCTGCACACGCCAGGCCCTGGTCGCATTTGCCGCTCCGTCGACGCGCCTTGCCGCTTCTACTTTTGGCCCCCGCTCCGGTTGCTCTTGCCATATCCTTTTATAAAGTCCCAAGGTCACCTCGTGGTCGTCGTGGTCTTGACCCTTTTGTTTTCAGACATCACTTCAGATACCCCCCCAAGCGCATTTTCCTTACTGTCACCAACAACTTTCGTTACTTTCCTTGTCGTGTGGTATTTCCTTGGTCCGAATCTTCTCTTTTCTGTTATATCATCATCCATCCGCTTCCCACACTGTCGGTCGTTGCTGGTCAGGCCTTCGTTTGATACGGACTCCTGCGCACCCTCTTCACCTTCTCCTCGCCCTACACCCCACGCGCACATACACACAAACACACAGTCTCGAGTCTCGAGATACGCACACACATAAACACATACGCACACATCAGCCTTGGTTCATCAGCCGACACATCCAAAGCGAGCTACCCCCGTGAGGCATGCCCAAGCCAAACCGCGGTGCCAGCCATAATAACCTTCGCTACGCCCCTGAAGTTCTTGAGATGCCCGGCAGCATCCCTACCAACACCTCTCAGATGGACTACTACGGATCCCGGAGCCAGGCGCTGGCGGCCGGCTACTACGAGCCCATGTCGGCGTCGGCTGCCGGCCAGGCCGCCATGCCTGTCGCCTCGTACGACCAGTACGCGGTTGCCCCGCCGCTTGCCATACAGACCCCCACGGGTGGCTACGCCAGCGCACTACCCGCCCAGCACCGCGCATCCTCGGGCGCATGGAGCACAGAGGACGATCAGACGCTCCTCCGGGCCCGCTCCCAGGGCCTCAACTGGGGTGCCATCATGACGACCCATTTCCCCGCCAAGACGGCCAACGCATGCCGCAAGCGTCACGAGCGCCTCATGGAGCGCAAGGGCGCCGACGACTGGGACACCATCAAGCTGGAGCGCCTGGCCAGGGAGTACATGAACATGCGCAAGCAGATTTGGACGCCCCTGGCCCAGGCCACCGGCGAGAAGTGGAACGTCGTCGAGCAAAAGGTACGAGACACACAAACACACACAAACACACACGATCTTGCCCAACGAGCAAACCCTGCACATATGCTAACCTCCCCTTGTGTGTTTCTTGATTCACAGTGCATGTCAAACGGCATCAAAAACCTGCAGTCGGCGGCCCGCCACGGCGCCCGCCGCGAGAGGGAAGGGGCTCACGCCATGTACGACGACGACAGCGGGGTGTCGGGCATCGGCCTGACCCCCATCGACGAACAGGACCTGCCCTTCTCGTCGCCGTCCTCGGCCGGCAGCGGCCCCGGCAGCGCGGGCAGCAGCGCCTACGGCTCCGCGTCGCATTCGGGAAACGGCTACGCGGCCGCCCAAGGCGGCTACTACACGGGACACCAGCAGCACCACGCGGCGCACCACCACCAGCACCACCATCATCACGGGTACAGCAACTCCGTCTCGAGCACCGGGACCGCCGCCTACGGCACCGCGGGCAGCGTGGGCAGCCACAGCCCCAGCCCCTACATGGGCCACGGCGGCCGCCTGCCCAGCGTGGACATGGGCATCAACACCCTGATCAACCGGGGCCCGGGAGCGGGGCACCAGTGATCGGCCTCGACATGGTAGACCCGTCTCTTTGTCCCCCAGCCCCCAGCAGCGACTTTGCGGCAGCCCTGTGACGGCTCTCGCACCGACATTCACCATTATTCATCTCACCATCACCACCACCAACCTTTCCTTATCCCCATGTCTTGCCGGCGAACCCTTTTGATCGTTCCGCCTCGCATCCTTCTTCATTTCGACGTCTCCTTTCTCAACGTGGCTGGGTAGAGAGCCATTGCATGCATGGTACGGCGCATCATACACTCTTTCTTCTCCTTGTTCCCTCCGTCGACTTGGGCACACTTTATGACTATAATGATTCCCCTTTTTTTCCTGTCATATTTGTATCTTCTTTTTTTTTTATCCATCTGTCATCGCTTTGGAGAGCGAGGCTGCAGCTGCTAATTGGTCCTTGGACGACCCTGATACCGTCGAGGGCTACACCTTCACTGCGCCTTGCCCCTTCCTGTTTTTCGCTGTTTTTCTCTCCTTTGTTTTGTGTTTTCCAATGGACTGTTTGCTTATTCTGCCCGATATTTCCATTCCTATCATCCATATCCATCATCTTGGGAGGTTTTGGAGGAAAGCCAAAAGTTGACTAGGGCTTCGGCGAAGGAGGCGTTGTTTTCTTTTTTTTTTTTTTTTTTTTTTTTTTTACAGACGGCGGCCTTAATGTTTGTACTGCCTTCATTGACCGCCCATTTTTTCACCAGTTTGTACACCCAATATACCACCCCGCATCTCCGGCGGCTTGATCACAATGTTTTGTTACTATTAAACTCAGTCATCTGCATTTGGACGATGGAGGTACCTGGTTTATTTTAGATAACATCAAAGGTATACACATCAACGCCCGCACTTGATCATTCCAAATTTTACTTGCAGCAACCGGTGCGTGGAAAGGTGATCCTCCAGGAGTGGGATGACAGTGCCTCAGGGTCCATTAATCTGGGCAGCATGCACAGCCAACCATGATGACGGGAGACCTCCCGCTCGACTATATAAAGAACGGGAGACATGGCCGCAATCCAAATTGCACGGATCAACGTTTCACTTTTGGCGCTGGAGGCAAGGCACCTTCTCACCCGGATATTTTGGGACCAAAGCAAAGAAAACCAAGTAGTTGTACCGTCCCTGGCCATGCAGAAAATACGGTCAATGGGTNGGGGGGGGTTTCTTTTGGTTCTCTAGTGTACACCCGAGGAGGGAGGGCAGATGCACCCCGGAGTGCAGGAGCAAACACATTAAAGACACAAAAAAAAAGACCTCGCCGGTTTCAGGCGGCTGCATCTTTGCTGCAGCTGCGGTGTGTCCTTGTGGAAGGGGGCGGTTTTTTTCTTTTTTCTCTCGTGCCCAGCCGACAAGAGCGCCGTGATTGATTACGCGCCGGACCCCACAGAAGCGCTTTTGCGCCGCCCGCCACCAAGCAGGACGGATCCCCCTAATTCTAAGCGCCGACGCGCCTGGGGGGCCTGCGCGGGCCTTGTGCCCGCGTCCCGCCTCGTCTCTGCCTCGTCTCAAGGGCTTCGGTGCCATGCGCTCCGCCGTGCTGCCTCCTTTTGCATGTGTGACTTTTTTATTTTTTTGTTAACCGAAGCCCACTCTGTCTGGATGGGCGACACTTGGCCGCCGGTACTGACAGTAGTGGGCATGTCTTTGTCGGCAAAAAGAGGCAAGGAAGCGGGCAGAGACACACACACTCAAAACCAGGAGGGCTGGTCTGCGGATCGGGCAAGCGAGGCAGGGAGGTCAATGGATGAGTACGTCGCTCATTTTCTTGCCAAACTCACTTGGCCCCGCCGTCTTCATCCTCCACATACTCCCAGCCCTCGTCGTCCTCGTCACCGAGGTCCTCCCCCTCGCCCATGACGCTCCGCCAGACGCGGCCCCACATGCCCTTCTTCTGCAGTAGCGCCAGCACCATGACGACGGGCAGGTGCCACACGCTGGCCCAGAACAGGCCCCTGGCGCTGCCGCCGGCGCCCCGCAGGCGCCAGAAGCGGACCGACTCGCGGGCGAGCCAGGCGTTGACGGGCAGCGAGGTGGCGGCAAAGGACCACTCGGTCACGCCGACGGCGCAGAGGCCGACGCAGATGGGGAGGAAGCCGAGCAGGCCGTAGCGCAGGGCGACGCGGGCGTTGCGGGCCGGGTCGGTCCAGGCCAGCATGCGCAGGCCGGCGGCGCGGTACTCGTCGCGCACGCCCCACGACAGCGCCATGAAGTGCGGGAACTGCCAGGCGAAGAGGAGGGCGGCGAAGAGCCAGCCGCCGGCGCTGGAGCCGTCGGGCGCCAGCAGCAGCTCGCGCCACGAGCCGTCGCCCACGGCCGACTCGCCCGCGGCCGCGGCCCAGCCCATGAGCGGGGGGATGCCGCCGACGACGGCGCCGACCCACGTGTTGGCCGCCGAGAGGCGCTTCATCGGGGTGTAGACGCCGGCGTAGAGCGCGATATTGGCCGCACCCAGGAACGCGACCGTCGGGTTGACGCCCAGGTGCAGGGCCGCGACGCCCGCGACGGCGCAGCCGGCGGCGAAGAGGAGCGCGGCGCGGGTCGAGACGAGGCGGCGGACCAGCGGCCGGGCGCGCGTGCGGCTCATGAGGGCGTCGGTGCGCGGCTCGTAGAGCATGTTGAGGGCGTTTGCGGCGGCGGAGCAGAGGGTCGTGCCGGTCGTGAGGAAGAGGAGCGTCAGCGGCGAGAGGGAGGGCAGGGTCGCCTCGGCGGCGCCGGGCGAGAGGAAGGCGGGGACCGGGTACAGGGCGTAGGGCGCCATGGCCGACAGCACGACCAGGAAGGTGAGCCGCGGCTTGGAGAGCGAGAGCAGTGCCGAGAGCTTGCGCCGGAGCGAGTCGGCGGGCTGCTTGGCCGCCGCCTCGGCAAGGATCGAGGATGCATCGGGCGGGAGGGGTGCGTCGGGAGGGGGGGTCTCGGCGGGGCGTGGTGCGGCCGACAGAGAAGCGTCGTCGTCGGCGGCGGCGGCGCGTTTTGCGGCCTGCCGCCGGCGGTGTGGGAGCAGGCTCTGGGCCGCGCCGGCGGTGGCGCTCGAGGGTGCGTCTGGGCCTGGTGGTTGTGGTGACGAGCCGGGGCTACTGCTGCTGCTGCTGGTGGAGCTTGCTGGCTGGCGCGGCGTCGTAGCGGCTGCGCCGAGGGCCCGCGTCCCTGGCCTGAACTGGATGCCGCCGAATCTCTCAAGCAGCGTGTTGGACAGGAAGTAGGCGCCCTTTACCCGGGGTAATTGGGTCGTCGCAGGGGCGGCACCGGCACCGGCGGCAGCTCTGGGCCGGGCCGTGGTCGAGAGGGGGGCCAGAAATCTTTGCCCGGCTGGCGGGCGGCGGCGGCAGCAGCGCCAGCAAACACTGTCGAGGGCGCCGAGGCCCGGCAGCAGAGGTCTTGGGCCCGGCATGGCGGTGGGCCGCTTATCAAGTCATCAGGTCGGCGACGAGTGCGCAGTCTGGCGGATGGTGCTGCTTGCTGCAAAATCAAAGGTGCGCAGGTCTTTGCTTGCCGCCGAATCATGCGTGCTCCCAAGATGCGCTCCCCTGCTGAAGCGCACAGGGCCGTGGAGCTCCGATGATCCACTGCGCCCGCCGCGAAGGCAGCTTATGTCAGCGCCCAAGCAGCTGCAATCGTGGACGGCCGTCAAGGGCTGTTCCCGACATGCATCACCAGCCGTGCACCGTGTGCTTCGACCCTGCTCTGAAGGCCGCCGAACGTACTACATGGTTTTCGGAGACATCAACGCTATTTGTTCACCGGGAAGCAGGCCTGGCTGCAGCTCAAGGCCCGGAAAACTCAACACAACTGTTCCAAACTCACGAAAGCATCGAGCTGCTCAGTTTTACCATCCTCCGCGCCATGCCATGTCCCATTGATTCATTGCCCTCTCCCTCTGCGGCGCAGCGCGCTTATACCTCTTCTAGTAGCATTTGAAAGACAGGCGCAGGCATTCCGTGTCGGAAGAAAAGTCGTCACAATTGTAGCGCCACCCCTCCTGAAGATCCGTCTTGCGGCCCGCGTACCAGATCTCTCCCTGTGGCTCGAGATCGTTGCCCCGGAGGGTGAGCTCAACCGTGCACGGGAGTCGGGACTGGAGGGACCAGTGGCCGCTGGGCTCGAGGAGGCCCACGAGGGGTGGCCAGGTTCCCTGTCCTCACGTTAACAGCAAGAAGCAACGGCATGGCAGCATCCCGAACCCTTTGTCTTCCGGCACAAACCCCACCTACCAGGTGGTCGCATTTCCAGTCGTAAAGCACGGCGAGTCGGCCGACGGGCGGACGCGCAGAGCAGATCTCGATGATGCAGTAGTCACTTCCGGTGGGCTTGCAGATCAGGTTCGGGCGAGGAGGGCCATCAGAGTCCGGCGTGTCGGACGGGATGCCCCCTGGGCCCTGTGCCGAGGATGGAGAGGCCGAGGTGCTGTTGGCGGCGCTCGGTACGGCCTGGGTCTGACCGGCAAAGGCAACCAAGACAGTCCCAAGAAGCTTGTTTACTTGCATTGTAGACGGGAAAAAGGGGGAGGGCTGCTGTTTTTACGACGCCGGGGAGATGAAAAAGGAACTGAACGCACCGTGGCCAGGGGAAATAGGAACCCGATCAAGGAGGCAAGTTTGAACGAGCTGGGGCTCCCAGCTTCAGGCTGTGGGCTGGAGGCCACGAGAGTGCCCTTTTTATACTCACAAAATTCGTTGGTCAGCAAGGAGAAACCACAAAAGGGGTGAGGTCTAACTACGTTACTCCTTCTTCGCGGCCGAATCACATGGAACTTTGAGCTGGGAGATTAGGTGGCAGGTTTGCTGCGGAGCGCCTGTCAAAGCCATCAGAGAATACCAGACCAAGAAAATTGACTTCAAAGTAGGGAAAAGTACAGTTTCCAGCCTCCGGTCCTCGAGGCAGGCGACAGTCATGTCGCCATCTCCTCCAGTTGTTTCGGGGTTGGTTTCTGTAGCGGAATAGCATCGACCATGGCGTTGACCCTGACGATAGCCTCCTTGGCGCCATCCCACGTCTTCCTCTTTCCCGTCTCAAAGTAGCGGTATGCGTGCGCAGTCTCCGGTCCGTGGCACATCAGGCGGTACATTTTGGGGTCCTGCCACCAGAACTTCCAGCCTTTCCACCCCCAGCCGAGACTTTCCATGCCCGTGCCGGCCGCCTGGTGAAGCCACCCCTGAAACTCCCACTGCTTGACGCAGCTGGTGTCGATCGAGTTCTCTTGCCGCCACCGCGATGCCACCCACTGCTGATGCAGGTCTATGTGTCTCTCCATTGCCTGCTTTGAAGGCAGTCGCTCAACACCCCGAAACCTGGAGTTGTCAAGGAAGAACCAGGTCAGCGCCCCTGTACATCAACAGGCGTCTGCCCGTGCGATATGACCATCTGTCTCGCAGCGTAGCAGGATAACTCACACGTTGCTGATGGCCATGGCTGTCAGGTCGGCAAACGTGAACCCGTTGCTCTTCCCAAAGGCGCTGTAGCACAGAAGAGCGCACGAGTCTGCGTACGCGGGCGGGAAAATGTTCATGTAGAGCCGGTAGATGGGGGGTCCCCTGTACCCATGCGCCGTCGGCACGCTCGTCTCGACAAACGGCGCGACGCCAAAGTCCCCCCTGTAGCCCGTGCAGCATATGACGGCATCCACGTCGTGCTCGACGCGGCCGTCGGCAAACTCGACGCTGCGGGGGCCGACGAACCTCCGGATCCCGTGCAGGCTCTCGACGGAGCCGTCCCGCAGGGCCTTGATGGTCGAGTGCCAGGCCCCCGTCAGCTTGAGGGTGAGGGAGGGGTAGGGCTCGAGGCGCCAGGCCGGGTCCAGCCGGCCAAAGGACCTGCGCGTCAGGAGCTTGAGGCCCATGTCGGCGACGAGCTTGGTGAGCCGCGGCATGTACCGGCTCATAAACATGCTGATCCGCCGGCGGCGCCACGAGACGCTGAGGTCGGCGGGCCGGTTCCCGATCCAGCGCTTGATGGGAAGCGCGCCGTGCCGATGCGAGACGAAGACCTTGGAGGCGTGGGGCACCAGGTCCGGAACGACCTCGCCGCTGCTGGCGGACATGCCGACCACGACGACCTTTTTTCCCTTGAACATGTCGGGACTGGAGTTTTTCGTTCCGTCTGGTCAGCGCGCATCTACGAACGATCCATGGAAGCGTGTCCGCACGAGGGACTGCCTTACGTCCGGTATGCCTGGCCGTGCATGAAGATGCCGGTGAATTTGTCTTGGCCTTCGTAGACTGGCAGAACGGCTTTTGTCTGGTACCCATGGCAGAAAGCAACCTTGTCGAACTCTTGTGCCTTGGTGGTGCCCAGCCTGTTGAACTCGACGCGCCACTTGCTGTCGTTCTCGTTCCTGACCACGCGCGTGACTGTCGCGTCAAAGACGATATCCTTGTAGAGATCGAAATGCGAGGCGTAGTCCTCCATGTACTCCTGGAAGTTCTCCTGCGTCATGAACGGCGGGTACTCTGCAGGCAGGCCGCCCGTCTGGTCAAAATGGAACGCAGGCTAGACAGGCTTCTGAACCGTGGAGACTGGAGACATACTTTCGGGCATTGGAAAATCGGAAAATCCACAGGTGTACTTGCTGATGTTCGCCTCGGTGCCTGTGGGCGGAAGGGTCGTGTTTCAATCCCCGTACCTATGGTTAGAGAGCGTATTCCAAGGCGAAAAGGTAGCGGTTCAGGTACCCACGGAGCAGCGCCGTCGTGTACGATGGATTTTCCGAGTATGACCAGAGCCCGGCAACTCGTGATCTCCTCTCGAATGCAGTGACCTGGAGTCCATCCTCGCGCAGCGTCTTCAAGATTGACAGCCCAGTGGGCCCTGGGGCGGTTTGGAACGACGCCGCCAGGTCAGCGTAAGCACACTTGGAGATTGACGGGGGGCGGATGCGCCTACCAGTCCCCAAAACTGCCACAGTGGTCTTTTCCATGCTGTCCTGCTGGCAATTGCAGACACGGCTGCGATCTACGTATCCGATTATGGGGATTGCACCATCAATTAATGGTCGACGGTTAAGAGATTGAACGCCTCGTCGGTTTGTGAGGCGAGGGGAGGTCGGGGCTATTGTCGACTCGATGGAGTGCGAGCACCATTGTCCGAAAGCTGGGTCTATATGATCAAGAGGTCGGCACCCATTAGGCGTTATCGCCGCAAAGCCCGCCAATAAAAGCTCCAAGCTGCCGCCTAGGCTGTAGGATCTGGACTACATGGCCTGCCGAGGGACTGCTAATTGCTGACGTCAACCATCATTGGTGCCAGCTATGTCGGCGGACGCGGCACCTGGCACATGGCACAGGCTTATTCTGACACTGCAATGCTCAGGATTCTTTTTGTTCCAGCCTCGTGCTACATCGCCCTGCTTCGAATTCCATATCTGCTTTCCACGTGTGCTAGCCTCCTGTACTCCAGACTCCCCCATCGCTTGACTGGCAAAGATTGCCCCGACATATCCCGTAGTTTCCTCCATCTCAAACCAAGACCTCGTCAGTCCAACACCATGTCCACCCACCGCATCCACTCCTCATCGGCGCACAGGGCCTCCATGGCCGCCGCCGTGGGCAGCATAACCAGCAGCTCCTGGAAGCCCGCGTCCAGCCGGCCCGGCATGACGCAAGTGTATCCCGTCGCCCACCTGCCGGCGCAGCGCCGGACCGCCTCGGGCCTGTCTCCGCCCAGGCCCGGCACGGCCCCCCACCGCATGTCGGCGCCGCCCAGGAACCGCCACGTATTGACGACCGTGTCGGCGGCCGAGAGCGGGTCGATGCGCCAGCCGAGCCGCGACACGTCCCCGACGCGCGCGTACAGCGCCGTGCGCGCCGCCACGGCCGCCTCGGTCAGCTGCGCCGCCACGTCCCGCTCGATGGCGCGCACCAGACGCGCCAGCGCCGCCGCGTCGCCGCGGGCGGCGTCGAGGAGCTGCCGCGCCGAGCCCCCCGCCGCCATGGCGCCGAACGACGCGTTGCCAAAGTAGTCCGAGCCCGAGCCCGCCGCCCGGCCGCGGAACAGCGCGCGCCCCGCCCAGTTGACCGGCACTATCAGGCGCGGCGGCGCCGCCGCCGCGAGGTGGCTCGAGGCCGGGTTGGTCCCCCGGTACCTGAGAACCTCGGCCGCGGAGCGGGCCTTGCAGATGTGCGACCATGCCAGCGCGGCCAGGCACATGTAGGTCGTGGGGAGGCGGTCGCGCCCGGCCTCGTCGCTGGCCTTGACCAGCTCCTGAAGCTCCATGAGCCTCTTGTTGCGGAACCGAAACTGCCGTCCGGTGCCTTCGAGGCTGAAGTCGGCCGGCTGCGGCCCTTGACTGTGGCCCGGCAGCTCGAGAAAGTGCGGCAGGTCCAGCTCCGGAAACTTTGCTGGGTCGATCTGCGCAAGCTCCTCGTCGTCCTTGATGGGGTCGTATTTGATGAAGGACTGGTCCTGTCTCGGCGTGCCCACCACCGCTTCGCCGCGGGCAACCGCCTCGAGACACTGAAAGATGACCTTCATGCAGTAGCCGTCAAACACGGAATGGTGAAAATAGTAGCCCAAGATCAGCCCGCCCTTGATGACGACGGCGAGAACCCTGAACGTCGGCCGGGTCGCGCCTTCCTTGTCAAGCTTGCCGTCATAGGTGAAGATGGGATTGACGAAGGCAGAGGGAGGGAAGTTCTTGGCCTTTATCTCTTCGTACGTCTGGCCATAGGTTTCCTCTTCGTAGAGGACGTCGAGGGGAATCCTGTCATTGTCAGGATCCAGCGTGAGAGCCAAGAGGCCCTTTTGGGACGGGGCAGGGACAGCCGAGATACGGCCCGCGGTCTCGGGTCTGACCAGTCCCAGGACATCCAGATATCCTCGAATCGTGCTGATTGCTTCCTCGGCCTTGCTATTGTCGAGCGGGTAGCAGTGGGCCGGGCTGAAGAAGACCCGCGCGCCGACTTGGTTCCATGGCGACAGGATCACCGTCGAGCGACGGGCTTTCTCGCTGGAATTTTTGGTAAATTCGGTGAGACCCATTCCTTTCGGCTGCACAGAATTGAGCCTTGCTAGTGGTGGACGAAAGAAACCTGTCTTGATTTGGCCTTGGTTTAATTAGCAAATAGGTCAGGTGATGTCGAAATGAGTGAGGAAAACGCAGAAAAGGAATATTTGAATACTGGCTGGGCAGCGTGGAGGCCAAACTACTTTCTCTGGACATTCAAATGCACGCGTACACTTGGAATATGTGAGAGGTTGTTTCAAGGAGAAGGACTTGCTGAATTGTAACAACCTATTGTTGCTGCTCTCGCCACCTAAGATTTTCTTGATGGTTTTGCAGATGAGAAAGAGGGCTTTGATGTCGGTCCACCAGTCAGTCACGGGACAGCCCAGAAATTCAAATGGTGATCAAGGTCTTCTTACTCACGCTTCAGATTGTTCTCAGAAACACCAACTCTCTAACGCTTGTCTGTTTGCCGCTCTTCCAAAGTGATGGTTTCCTGAGAGTTGACTCGTTCTGCATCCGATGATGGATCACAGTGCTGCCGCAGTTACAAGCTCGGCGCCGCTTATAATCAGACACTGCACATTCATAAGCAATCCGGATAAATCAGCGTGTGTCCTTGCTTTGATGGGTCGTCAACACAAAAACATAAATCACCCATGTCACGTCTGCAAGCGCAGTAGGTTTGGAGAAGAAACGAAAATAACAGAGCGGTGAGGCCGCTGTCCTTTGTTTCCCCAAGCCCACAGCTATTTCTCAGTTGGAACATGAGCTTGCCCGGCCTATCAACATGGATATTCCCAACGCAGGGATTGGGTGGAAGAAATAAGCTTTGGTGATGCAGATATAAACCGGGGAAATCTCCGTTTGGCGATAAACGAATCGACGCTGAAGGTGACTCCTACCTGGAAGCATCCACGTGCCACTAGTTAATTAGCGGGCCAGGTCGACGTCGGGGTGCGGTGTAAATCCTAAAAGCCCGAAGATCCGAGCAAGGTCAGCCTGAAAGAGATCGCAAGCGATTCTGCCTGGGGATTAGGCCACCACTACCAAGGTAATTATGTTGGATTTTCAGCGTGTTAATTACCACGTGATTGCCCTTTTGGCTAGAAATTCCGAAGTCACGTAATTAGTCGACCCATCGGTGAGAGTTCGTCTAACTGACCTACTCCGTACTGCGTTCACAGAAACGTGTTCGTTAGTACAAAACTGGAAATCACTTGAAAGCCAAAGTCCCTTAATATCCCCACTGCTCCAGGGTGCAAACCGCGGAGCTGTAATCTCGCAAGGGAGTGTTCCAGAACACATTTCCAGTGCTCTTCAGGTGCGGATTCGGATTATACACAGAAACAAAGCCATTACTAGCTATTAAAGTGTGACAAGTGGGGTAGTTACTGTTTCGTATTATCGTGGCCGCACCGACAAGTAAATCTGACATCATATCAACAAGAAGACCAAGGTTTGGTTATCCTTGCCGCCCATAGCCATACGATGCAGGCATCTCTACTGGAGGCAAAGGATGGGAAAGCATCTCGGCCGGCGGAGACGCGGCGTGCATCTCCATCGGCGAGACTTCGAGTTCGGGCGGCTGAAGGCCCTTTTCGGCCATGTGTGGGCTGTGATATACGCTTTCACCTGCAAAGTCGCCGCCGTAATCGCCGCCGTAGTAGCCGCCAGTGTTCCCGACCACTGTTGCCTCGTTGGTCGCCCCGGCCGCTTTGTTCCGCGTCTTCAAATATCTACCTAGAAAAAAGGCCGTGGCCAGCAATCCGACGCCTCCGAAGGCGGCGCCGATGCCGATTCCTGCTTTGGCCCCGGCGCTCAGCGATTCCGAGTCCGAAGCAGGCTGAGCGGGCTGCGCCGTGTTGCCGCCGTCCCTGCCGCTGGCACCGTCTCCAGCCGGTGTTGTGCCTGGAATCGCGGAGGATGTCCCTGTGGGGGCGCTGGTGCTGGAGCTCGAAGTCGAGCTGGAGGAAGGAGTCGGGCTGGCCGGCAGCTCGACGCCGATGGTGGTCATGACAGGGCGAGGAGTAGAGGAGAGGTTGAAGGCGGGGCTGTTCGCGCTAAAGCCTGCCTGCGTGCCAGGCCGCAAGTTGAAATAGCAAGGGGTCGAGCTCGTGAAGTTGAGGTACACCAAGACCGATCCATTCTTGGGACCAGCTGGCTGGGTGCGGACTGTGTGGAGTCGTTAGCTCGGGCGGCTAAGCGCAATTCGAAGCGAGGACCTTGTCTGGGTAGAGTGAGAGCGATCCAGGGGAGGTCTTACTCAGCTTCTTGCCGCTGTCGCAAAATGTAAACATGTTGGGCGAGTCAAAGGGCGAGATGTACGAAACGTTGACCGTGTCGAGCGAGAACAGGGTCAAGCCTCCCTCGGGCGGGTACAGGTACCACACGCCATTCTGTCCGTTCTGCGCCAGGCCGGTCTGGCAGCAGACCCCGAGGAAGACGGCGAGCACCGAGACGGCCGCGGCGAGTACGGGGTTGCCCCGCGCGGGGCGCCCGAGCATGGTCGACGATGTCTGCTGATGTGGCATGGGCAAAGGGCGCGCGGGAGGGCACCAGCTTCTGGCGCGTATGTGGTTCGGGCCGAACCACGCGTGGATTTAGGCCTGTTCCCAGGTCTCAATTGTTCAACACGGACGCGGCAGGCCAGAGGTGGCTTGCAGACAAGCACAAAACGCGGAAACGAGGAAAGGATTGGAAAAGGAATTCGCCGCCCTAGGCTACAACCTCTCCTCCTGTTGATAACGGAGCATATTGTTGCTCGTTCCGAGGCGCAGAGGCGAATGCCCAGCCGTCCAGACTCCCTCGGATCCGATCCTGCTTTGGATCCGACACTGAACGGCCAGCGATTGGTGCGGCGCGACCAGGAGGCGTGGATTACTGTTTCAGTGAAGGTGACCAGGCGGTTAATAAGCTTCCAGTGACTGTCTTGGCGTCTGCCGGGTATCGCTTCCTCCCCGTCCGTCGGAGCATTCTGATAGGTTGTCCTATGGCCTATACCATATAGATCGACGAACAAGTGGAGAGAAAAATACAAATTGTCCTTAGTGCTGACTGATGATACGCGATGCAGCATGCTTTCAGATGCAAGTCGACTGGTTAATTTCCCAGCTTTAATTGCACACGGCAGCCACATCCCTTTCGGTTATCTTGCCCGCATATGAATTGTATAGCCTTCCATCGGTCCTTTCTCACACAAAGAATATGCCAAGCTTCACTTCAGGCTTCAAACCACCTCACTTGCAAAAGCAAGCGGACCTGAGTTTGGTTCGGGTTTCCAGGCTGCATGCTCTGCATTGGGATTCCGACATGATTACGATCTATTTTCCCGTGGAATAACGACCGTTACTATGCCACCAGCTATCATTTGATGAAGATGGAAAGAGAGTGTTAAAGGCTGAGAAGATTCAGAGTTAAAACTGGCTGTTTATATCTTGTAAAAGCAAAGTCAAATCTAAACAAGATAAAAGAAAAATCAACTGTCGTCTTAACTCACAAACGAGATGAGGGTGACGGACAAAAAAGACATATTGCTCCAGCTACGCCTCACCCATCGACTTGATGATACCTCGAACACCCGCAAACTCCAGCTCTGCAAGAGTCTCATCCCAAAGGCGCTGAATAACTTTGCTGCCTTCCGAAGTATATAACATTTTGTTGAATCTAATCATGGTATAGTAAAGGCTAGTCAGTCTTCATGCACACAAATCCGACGGTAGCTATCATGTTTGATGTGTGGACTTACGGATGAACCTTCCAGCCCAGCAGGAAGGTTCCATGAGATTCCGGCCCCTGCGCAACGAGACCATCCACAAGGCACGAAGCACCATCTTTGAGGGACCTGCCTGTGGCGTTTGCGATGAACTTCATTGGAGCCGGCATGGTGCCCAGCCTATCCTTCATCAGGTCTGTGCCTGTTGTCCAGCCGGGATCGGGGAGGTTGATGACCACGTGCTCTGCTGAGACGTAATCGACAAGCTTCCACAAGAAAATCTGCCCCAGGAGCTTGGAGTCGCGATATGCCACGTCGCCGTCGTACTTTTCCGGGCTGTCAAGCGCCGGCAGGAGGGGAACGTGGTCCCGTCTTTCCAGTTGGGCCACGAGTGCGAGGCCAGTGCTGACTATGCTCAGCCTCGGGGCGCCGCCGGCCACGTTCCGTTTCCTCTTGAGGATCGGCAGGAGCAAAACGGCGAGGAGCATCGTTGACAAGTAGTTGACCTGCAGGGCCTCCTCGTGTTTTGGCATCCCCTCTGCGGCCTGAACCAGGCGGAAGGAGAACGGGGCCAGCCCCGCGTTGAGAAGGACGTAGTCGACATGTGGCAGTTCGTCCTCGACGCGGCTAGCAAAGGCTGCAATGGACTCGTAGCGGCACATATCGAGGTGCCATACGGCGATCGAGGCGTCCGGGTGAAGCGCCCGGAGCTTAGCCGCGGCCGCCTTGCCCTTGTCGGTGGAACGGACGGCCATGATCAGGGAGGAGAGGCGCAGCCCAAGCAGCTGTGAAGCTGCCTCGTAGCCGAGCCCGACGTTGGCTCCGGTGACGATGGCTGTCTTGCCGGATAGGTCAGTTTCAGCGGGAGGCCATTGTGGCTTGGTGAAGAACTGGTTGCAAATAAATGTCGCTTGAAAGGGCCTCTTGGAAGGAGGAAGATCCTTTGACCCGACCATCTTGAGTAATTGGTGGTGGCCAAAGGATGAGCGCAGTCGGTTCTATGAGGGGATATATCGCGTTCGGTAATTAATGCAGGTGGTTTCCGATGTATGTTGGTTAGTTTTGCTCCCCATAAAAACACTACAGGTCTGTGTAGCAGCGCGAGCGCGGAGACGATGCAAGACGTATAATTGATGTGTGCTGAATTAGCTAGGGATTCATTCCTTTGGGATAGAGTGGGAAGGCAGGTCTCTGGGCCGTGGTCTCAGAAAAGAATAAGAATAGCCAGCCGGACGGGTTGCATGCATGCTTTATATCTCTAGGTGCACGTGGGAAATATTCTGGCATTGGTTATTTGACACTTCTAATGGGAGGCACATCACAGGACGCGTGTTTCTCAGCAACAGCGCGGCTGGCTGTCGCCTCCACCGCCAGCTTGGTCTTGCGATCATGTTCTCAATCTGCAACGCTGGCGTCGCTTCGGAAGTCCGCGAGGATGACGGTGGCCTCGGAGCGGCTGGAACGGGAAATGCAGGCAATGCCTGTGTGTATTAAATCCGACCAAGAAACCAGGCTTATTCCATCGATTTGGGGGGAACGCCAACCTGCAAGCGGAATTAAGTCCTGGCCCAAGGGGTGCGGATTCCGATGGAGCGTCCACCCCGTGGCCGTGGCTGCGGGCCGCCTCAGCACAATGGGGCGGGTGACAGCTGTCAGCCACAGCGGCTACGTCGCCCATGCTGACACAAAGCAGCCTGGGGCGAGTGGATCCAACCAACCACGTATTCACAGCTCCAGCCCTTGCATCTGCGTCGCCTTGGCCTCTTCTTTCTTTTTTTCTAGAACTTCTTTCCCGCAACCACAATCCTGTCCGCGGGCATGGGCAGCGACAATGGCAGGTGAAAAGGATCCCAGCCCCGTCGGCAGCCCGGCCGCCTCCGGCGCACTACGTGGCGCGTCGCTCCTCATCCTGCTGCAGGTCATCTCGCGCGCCATCACCTTCATCGCCAACCAGCTCCTGCTGCGCTTCCTGACCGCACAGCTGCTCGGCGTTTCGACCCAGCTCGAGGTCTACTATCTCTCCGTCCTCTTCTTCGCCAGGGAGAGCCTGCGCGTGGCCATCCAGAGGCAGGGGGATGCGCAGGACGTAGACGCCCGCGGCGATGACGCCAACGCCAGCAGTGACAAGGCTGACGCAGCCGCCGTCCGCGCCCGGACCACGCAGGCGGTGGTGAACCTCTCGTACATCTCCATCGCCCTAGGCCTCGTATCGGCCGGCCTGCTAGGCGTCCTGTACCTGAGCTCGGTCGACCGCGAGACTCTGGCGTCGACGCCGTTCCTGCTGCCCTCCTTCTCCATCTACGCCGTGGCCGCCATGGTGGAGCTGCTGTCCGAGCCGGCCTTTGTCGTCATGCAGACCCGGCTGCAATTTGGCACCCGTGCCACTGCCGAGTCCACCGCCACCTTTGCGCGCTGCACCGTCACCCTCGGCTCAGCCGTGGCCGCCTCTCGGCTCAAGATCGAGGCTGGCGTCCTTCCCTTTGCTCTTGGCCAGCTCAGCTATGGCCTCATGCTTTTGGCCGTATATGGCTGGTACGGAGTGGTTCTCTCTGGGAAAGAAGGCTTCTCGCTGCTGCCAAAGAAACTGGTCTCGTCTTCCTCCCCCACTTCGCCTTATGCCATGTCGTTATTCTATCGGCCCACCCTCTACCTGGCTCGAAGCATGATTGCTCAGAGCCTGTTCAAGCATCTCTTGACCCAGGGAGACACTCTGCTTGTCACGGCTCTTTCCACACCGACGGCCCAGGGTGTATATGCGCTGGCGAACAACTACGGCGGCCTGGTGGCCCGCCTTGTGTTCCAGCCCATCGAGGAGAGCAGCCGCTCCTACTTCAGCCGCCTCCTGTCGCAGCAGGGCCCCAACACCTCGGGAAAGAAGAACGACAAGGACGACAGAGAGCAGGACAAGGCCGCCGCCACCAAGGCCAGCGCCGACCTCACCGTCCTTCTCAAGGTCTACTCCATCTTCTCCGTCGTCGTCGTCGCTCTGGGCCCTACAGCGGCGCCCCTACTCGTCAGCCTCGTGGCTGGCCCGCGCTGGGCCGCGTCCGGCGCCGGCGCCGTACTGGCCGCGTATGCGCTCTATGTGCCCCTGCTGGCCGCCAACGGCGTTGCCGAGTCCTTTGTGGCGTCGGTGGCCACCGAGGCCGAGGTGCGCCTCCAGAGCGCCTGGATGGGCGCCTTCTCGCTCGCCTTTGGCGCGGCGGGGTTCGTCTTTTTGCGCGTGCTCGACTGGGGCGCCCGCGGCCTCGTCGTCGCAAACGCCATCAACATGGGTTGCCGTATCCTTTGGTGTACCGTCTTCATCTCCCGCTACTTCTCCAGGGCCGGCGTCAAGTTTGATCTCGCCGAGGTCCGTCCCAGCGCTCTGACCATTGCAGCCGCCGCCGTCGCCAACCAAGTTGCGCGAAACCTTGTTGGGTCGATCCTGCCCAGCCTCGCGGTCAAGCAAATAATATTCGAGCTTGTCAAGATTGCCGGGGTTGCCTTCATATTCATTGCATTAGTGTAAGTCTTGTCCTGTCTGATCTGTTCCCTGCTCTATTGGATGCGAAAAACAGGGTCTGGACATTTCGCTCCCTCTATTCCCAGCGGCACACTCTCGAAACCTCGAGTCTAACAAATTTCGCTCAGGGCAATCGGTGAACGGCAATTTTTGCGACAATGCTTCGAGACAATCAGAGGACGGCGCCAACAGGGGTCCACCAAGTAGCTGGGCAAAAGAAAAAAAACGAACGACAAAATAAACCAAGAATGTCACAAAACTTTTGCTCAATCATGAAAAAGAACAATGCTCATCTCTATATTATGTGAATCCCCTCTGGTTGAGACAGTTGCTCCAGCTGTGCTTAATCGAACGTGATCTTTTTGCCCTTCTGGCTCATGTCGACATCTTTGAAAAATGCGCCATAGGTACCGTGGGCCTTCTTCTTGACAGTAGTGCCAAACTTGAGCAGATCCTCCGGGACCGGCTGGTTGGCGCCCTTGAGAACGTTGACAAGACTGCCCGAGTGTGCCTTGTCGTGCTCAGTGAAAAGGGTGATGGCCTCGCCAGCCTTTCCGGCACGACCAGTCCGACCGATACGATGGACGTAGTCCTCAATGGTCAATGGGAACTGGGGAGATTTGGGACATTAGTAAACTGGAAACCGACAGCACAAATACGATGCATGAGGCGCAAGACACTTACAGTGACGTTGATGACCAGCTTGACCTCGGGGATGTCCAGACCGCGGGCGGCGACATCGGTGGCAACCAGGACGCTCGTGGTGCCAGCCTTGAACGCCTCCAGACTCCGTGTCCTCTGCTCCTGCTTCAGATCGCCGTGGATGCTAGCCACTTTGATACCCTTGCGCTGGAGGTGGTTCTCGACGCGCACGGCCTCCTTCTTGTACAGGCAAAAGACCAGGATGCGGTCGTTCTTGCCTTTGCCCTTCTGGGCTTCGGCTAGCAGCTGCACGAGCCTGTTCTCCTTGTCCCAGGGGCTCACGACCTCGACGCGCTGCGAGATGCGCGAGTTGGCCTGCAGCTCCACGACGCCGTTGCCACTGTCGTCGCCGTCGACGGCGCGCGTCTTGCCGCCGATGGTGATCCTGACGGGGTCGACCATGAAGGTCTCGGCCAGGCCGCGGACGCTGGCGGGCCAGGTGGCGGTAAACATGAGGGTCTGGCGGCGGCCGCGCTCCGGGCACAGGCCCAGGATCAGCTTGACGTCGTCCTCGAAGCCCTTGTCCAGCATGCGGTCGGCCTCGTCGAGAACGACGAAGCGGACGGCCGACAGGTCGACGGTGCCGTCCGAGAGGAAGTCCTTGAGGCGGCCCGGGGTGGCGACGACGATGTCGGCGCCCTTGCGCAGCAGCGCGCGCTGCTCGTCCTTGGGGGCGCCGCCGAATAGGCAGACGGCCGAGAGGCCGACGAGCGCCGAGAGCTTTGACAGAGCCGCGTGTGTCTGCATGGCGAGCTCGCGGGTGGGCGAGACGACGACAGCGAGCGCGCTGGCCGAGCCTCTGTTCGCCTTGGAGGGCTTGGGTCGGGCGTGTGCGGGGAGCGAGTGGAGAGCCTCGATGCAGGGGACGGAGAAGGCGAGGGTCTTGCCGGAGCCCGTCTCGGCGATGCCGACGACGTCGCGGCCCGAGAGCGCGTAGGGCCACGAGGCGGACTGGATCGGGGTCGGGGCACTGAAGCCGGCAAAGGGCGACTTGGCGAGGAGCGGCGAGGCGGGCAGGTGGTCGAACTTCAGAATCGGGCGGTGGGTGGTCGTCGACGAGGGCTCCGACACGGCGACCTGCTGCGTGGCCATGAAGTCCTTGATCTCGGACTCGGGCAGGGCCGTCAGGACGTCGGTCTGCTTGTAGACGTAGGTCGAGTCGCGCGCCACAACACCGTTGGCCGCACCATTGGTTGCGCCGTTCGCAGCGCCCTCGGTGCTGTCGGCATCCCCTCCAGACTCCTTTGCCTTTTTTTCCTTTTTGCTCTTCTTGTCTTTCTTGTCCTTCTTTTCCTTCTTCTCCTTCTTCGGCTTGGGCGCTTCCTCCGCCGCTGGCACGTCAGCCTCCGGGGTGGTGTCGGCGGGGGTCTCTTTAGTTGCGGCGGCAGTCGACTCGGGCTCGTCGTCCACCTGGGCCTCGGCTCGGCTCTTCTCCTCCTTCTCCTTTCGTTTCCTCTCCTTCTTTTCCTTCTTTGCTTCCTTATCTTTCTTTTCCTTCTTCTCTTTCTTGTCCTTCCTCCGCTTCTCCTTGGTTACCGTCGCCTCCTCGCTCTCGGCGCCATTGTCGACGACAGGGTCGGTTTTGGCCTTCTTGGCTATTGGCTCAGGCTCACGATCGCCGTCGGAGCGGCTGTGTTTCTTTCCTGCCGACATTTTCGCTTGCGTCGTGATGTCTATGGCGGTCCCGCAGTCTGAGAAGCGCTTGTGCCACCTGGGAAAAACTGAAGGAAAAAAAAGAAAAAAAAAAGATACATGATAAGATAAGGCGAGCAAGGGTCTGCTCCATCTCCAGATGTGGGGTCTGTCGAGCACCTGAGTGATAGGTGGGGTAGATCCACTGCCTGCCCATTCCTCTCCCTCGTGTGGAGCTCAACCTCGACACCACCGTTCTTTAGCTTCCCACACCCCGTCCGGACTCCAACGCCGAACAGGCAGCGGCCTGCAACAGCCCATTGGCCGAGACACGACATCATTGTGCATCCTGGATCATGTCTTCTGACTTTCCCCTCAGCAAAAATGCACCCACTGCTTCCACGTGGATTTTGACTGCCTCGCTCGCGGCTGTCATCTCCCTCCTCTCGAACCTCATGACTCGAAATCGTTGAGCCCTTCGTCCTGCCCTGGCTTCAGTCCAATCTGATTCCATGTCTTCCAGTCAGTACATAACTATAGACAGGCCAAGCTAGCGAGTGCTTCCAGCCACCCGTCTGTCCTTACGGCCAGTCGGATTTGCTATGGGTCAAGTTTCCCGATGCCAAAACACGCAACTAGTCAACGCCTATGTCGGCAGATGCTACCCCCCGCTCTAGTCTCCGCATCCATGCTAGACTCCGCGCAGCCTGCTACCCGCAGCATACTTTGCGCGATACCCCCACAGGCTGTATGTTCCACAGGATGCGGATCTTGGCCAACACCCCGCGTAGGCGAGGAGGTGACGTTGCGTCTGAGAGACTAGCAGGGCGCACATCCTGCCTGTTGTCTGCTCATCCCTGCCTGCTTCATGGCGGGCTGACTAGAATAAAGCGGCCAGCTTTTCCCTTCTCCTCGGCTCGGCTCGGCTTCTTGACGGCTCGTGTTCTTCGAGTGAAAACACAATTCACCTCAAATCATGGCTGTGTTGTGGATTTTGGCTGCCCTCGCGATACGGGAGGCCTTTGGCCAGTCGCCTGGCACCGCATTTGACGTCTTTGACTATGTTGACCCTCTGATCGGGACAACAAACGGAGGTTATTCTCCCCATTCTCCTTGCTTTTTTTCTGGTGAACTATTCGAAACTGATTCCTCCCAGGCCATGTCTTCCCGGGCGCAACGCTACCGTTTGGTATGGCCAAGGCAGTGGCAGATGTAGATACAGAGAACCAAGGCAAGTAAACGTGGAGAAAGCTCTGGGGGTCTGAGCGCTTGCTAACAGACAGACCGCAGGTGGCTATTCCTCGGGCGACAACCTAAGTAAGTCATCACCTCGAGGCCCAAGTCGGCCCGTACCGATCGCCATCAGTGGCCTGTACTAACTGGCAATAGTTACTGGTTTCAGCCATCTGCATGACTCTGGCACTGGAGGGGTACGACACATTCGCTGCTCTGTGAAGCCCGTGGCTGGCCCCTTTTACTGACATTTGTAAAGGGGACGAGCTTGGGGAACTTCCCAATCTTTGCTCAGACCGGGTGTGCCGGCGACGAACTAAACAGATGCTACTTCACCAAAGCCTCGAGGGCCAGCCAAAAGATCAACAGCACCGTCAAGGCGATCCCGGGCTACTTTGCCGTCTCTCTCAACACGTCCATTCACACCGAGATGACTGTCTCTAACAGAACGGCACTTTACCGATTCACATTTCCCGGTAAAGGCAAGGACCCGAAGAATGGCGGGCCACCAGTCCCAGATCTACCCTACAAACCCCTTATCCTTGCCGACCTAACTGATCTGCCTGGGTCACGGAGCAATGCCACGATTAATGTTGACCCGTCAACTGGTCGCATTACTGGTAACGGGACCTTCAACCCATCCTTTGGAGTCGGCACGTACACTGTTCACTTTTGTGCAGACTTCCAAGGGGCAGCCATACAGGATACCGGCGTCTTCATGAACAACAGAGCTGGTAGCGAGCCAAAAAGTCTCCGCGTATACCCTGATGGTGTCAGCTCCCCACCGGTTCCGGCAGGCGCCTGGGTTCAGTTCCAGGCGCCCGCCAACGATCAGATTCTCGTCAGGGTCGCCACGTCCTTCATCAGCGTGGCTCAGGCATGCAGCAACGCTGAGCGAGAAATTCCCAGCTTCGACTTTGACGCAACCTTGTCAGTTGCTAAGGATGCATGGCGTCAGAAGCTTGGGGTCATCACGGTCGACAATAGTGCTGTGAACAAATCCCTTCAAACCACCTTCTGGTCCGGGGTTTACAGGACTCTAATCTCACCACAGGACTATACGGGTACGACACACCAGCTTCTCGGCGGGGAGACGTGAGCTTCGTAACTAACGCAGGACGACTAGGTGAAAACCCCCTTTGGAAAAGCACGGAGCCATGTAGGTCCTCCCCTGGTATCGTCCTACGTCGCTCTTGTTTATACAAACAGCTCACGTTTCTCCAGACTACGATTCGTACTACTGTATTTGGGACTCTTTCCGAGGCATCCACCCGCTTCTTACAATCCTTGATCCACACAGCCAAACATTGATGGTTAGGTCCCTGTTGGATATATATCGGCACGAGGGCTACCTCCCGGATTGCCGTATGAGTTTCTGCAAAGGATACACCCAAGGCGGCAGCAATGCCGATGTTGTTGTGGTTGACGCGTATGTCAAGAGGCAGGGCCTTGGTGAGGGTATCGACTGGGCCACCGCGTATGAAGCCATCGTCAAAGATGCCGAAGGTATCCTCCTTTGATAATCCCTCCAAGCCTATGTTGCTCACTGTACTTTTTGCTAACTATACCATTGTTTCTGAACGCTAGTGCAGCCCCCGGTGTGGACAATTGAGGGTAGAGGTGGTCTCCAAAGCTGGAAGACACTTGGGTACATTCCAGCGGACGATTTCGATCCTCACGGAGTTGGGCTTTTCACTCGTTCCATCTCGCGCACGGTCGAGTATGGATACAACGATTTTTGCATCTCGCTCATGGCCCGTCTCATGGACAAGGCTGCAGATGCCGAGATATACCATGAACGGTCCAAGAACTGGTACAACCTGTTCAAAACGGACCAGACATCCATCCTCAACACCTCGCGTGGCTTGGTGGACAGCGGGTTTACGGGCTGGCTCCAACCGAAGTACCTGAACGGCACCTTTGGGTTCCAAGACCCCAGTCTTTGCCAGCCCATCTACAACTTCACCTCTTGCTACCTCAACAGCGGCGGCCACGAGACGTACGAAGGAGGCAGCTGGCTCTACACTTTTCTGGCTGCCCCACACGACATGGCCACGCTCATCACGACGCTGGGCGGGCCAGACGCCTTTGTCCGCCGCCTCGAGTATTTCCACCAGACGCCCGATCTCCTCTACATGGGCGACGAGCAGGCCTACATGCTCGTCTATCTCTTCCACTACGCAGGGCGTCCGGGGCTGAGCGCCAAATACGCGCACTACTACATCCCGTCGCAGTTCAACGACACCATCGCTGGGATTCCCGGCAACGACGACAGCGGCGCCATGGGCGCCTTCAGCACCCTGGCCATGATGGGGCTGTACCCGGTCAGCGGCCAGGACGTCTACCTCATCACCCCTCCCTTCTTCCGCGAGGTCAACCTCACCAACGGCATCACCGGCAAGATGGCGACGGTGCGAAGCTCCAACTTCGATGCCGAGTACAACAACATCTATGTGCAGAGCGCGACGCTGAACGGCGCTCCCTACACCCGAAACTGGATCACGCACAGCTTTTTTGCCGAGGGCGGTGTCTTGGAGTTAGTTTTGGGCCCGAAGGAGAGCACGACATGGGGCACTGCCAGCGCGGACATTCCACCCAGTCTCTCAATATCTTGATGTCTTCGACAAAGTCCTCTGTTGAAATGCGTCAGGGCGTTCCAGGAAACGCCAGTGCACCTACAGGGTAGGTAACTCCCTAGGTTTGGAAGTGCCAGGGCAGTGCCCAAGGCACATGGGCCCTGTTAGGCCACTTGGGCCATGCCGGGCATATGCAGGGTAAGCGTGCAAATGCACTACAGGGTAAGTGGCGCACCTACAGGGTAGGTTATGCCCGCCTGTATAACAAGCCCGTTTTAGCAGGAAGGATAAATCCGACCCTGGGTGCCTGTTGGCTTATATTATTAAATACCCATATAATTACCATATATTTTAACATCCTCTGCTTTAGACATGGCATGCGCGCTTTTCGCTCAGAGCAAGCCACAAGTACAGTTGCATCAGATAGTTACAATCAACCAAAGCGTAATGCTGACCATGACATTTCCCCGTGTTGTGTTTATCGGGTTGGTATTTGAGGAAGCTTGGTGTTCCAAGTCTGGTAGTTCTTAACCTATCTATCATGTTCGCAATCTTCACTCGGGAGCGCCGAGGCTCATGACGTCGAAGCCCTTCTCAAGCTGGCTCTTCTTGGGCATCTTGCCCAACCTGAGCAGCTCGGCGCTCTGCACCATGACAGGATCGGCACCCATGGTTGCAACAGCCACGATATCGTCTCCCTTGGCGTAAAAGGCCGACCACTTGCCTTCGTCGAGGCTGCCCTGGATCACGATGTCGTCCCAACCGCTGGCGATCGTGTTGCCGCAATAGCGCAGCTGAGCAGCGAGCGCAGACCAGAATATGGGCGTGAAAAACTCTGCCTTCAGGCTCGGGTTGACAATGTGTCGCGCCGCCGTCCTGCCCGACTTTTGCGCCACGTTCCAGTGCTCGATCCGCACCCCCTTGCCCCCGGCCGCCGGGCCGTGGTACGGGAAGGTGGCAATGTCGCCCAGGGCGTACACGTCCTTTGTTCCCTTGACCGCGAACAGCTCGTCAACCTCGAGCGAGCCGTCCTGAAGCAGCTGCACGCCAGCGTTGCCCTTGAGGAACTCGGTCGCGGGTGCCACACCCACGCCCAGAATCACCACATCGGCTGGCAGCGAGGTGCCGTCTTTCAGTAGGACAGAGCCGACGACGCCCGGGTCGGACGCCGATGCCTCGGCCTTTTCAACGCCTGCCGACATGTAGAACTTGACACCACTCTTCTCCAGGCCCTTTTGGGCAGCAGCGCCAATCTGCTCGCCCAGCACGCGCTCGAGGGGCACCTTCTCCATGCCAACAACGGTAACGTTGTTCTCCTTGGCCGTCGCGTTAGCCACCTCCATGCCGATGAAGGAAGACCCGATGACGACAATGTTCTTTCCCTTGGAGCCGATGGCGTCGACAATCTTGCGCGTGTCGTGCACGTTGCGGAGGGTGAAGATGTTTCCGAGGACCCGGAAGCCCTCAAGTGGCAGCGTGCGCGGCGCTCCACCGGTGGCCAGCACAAGCTTACCATAGGGGAGCGTCTGGCCGTTTTTGGTCGAGACGGTCTTGCCGGAAAAGTCGACACGCGTGACCTCGTCCTCGACAAACTCGACGCTGCCCGACCTGAACCACTCGAGATCGCGGAGTTGGAGCTTGGACAGGTCCGTCAGCAGGGCCTTGCTGAGCTTGGGCCGGTCGATGGGAAGGTATCCCTCGTTAGAAACCACTGTTATCGGTCCCTGGTAGCCCTGCTCTCGCAGCTCCTCCACAAGACCGACGGTGCCGGACCCGCCGCCGACGACGAGCACTCTGTCCAGGTTCTGCTTGATGCTGGAGCACTGGAACTTGGGCTTCCGGCGGCCGCCCTTGATGGTGGCCTCGTCTCCGGTCACATAAACGGCGCCGTCCTTCTGGACAACCGTGAATGTAGGCAGCGAGTCGAGGGCGGGCGCATCCTCGACATCACCCGTCTTAGCGTTGAAGCAGGCACCGTGCCAGGGGCAGGTGAGGCGGCCATCTGTTGTCAGAACCCCCTTGACCAGCGGAGCGCCATAGTCTATTTAGGAAGTGGGTGTTAGTCGGGCAGTCATTTTGTCTGATGTGCTGTTGTGGCGGAGAGCAGCGCGGGGGGGATCACGAACGGGTGCACTTGGGCCCAATGGCCTGGATCTTGCCGCCCGCATTGACCAGGAGGACCTTGGCGTCGGGGAGGCCCTCGACCTCGACCTCCTGCTTGTCGCCCGGCTTGAGGTCCAGCGATGTGACCGACTTGAGCTTGTACTCTTGCGACATGGTCCGAGCCAAGATGCGACCGACGGGGGAGGATGAAAGGGTGGTTGGCTGTTTGGTGAGGAGTGATGGCTGGATGGTTCTTGGGAGGAAGCGGGCCAGGCGAGCGGAGCGGCAGGCCGACGCAAAGCTCATGAGGAAGACGTTACTTTTGGGGGTATCCGCGGGCTGGCAGAGCGGGGAATGCTCAAGGCGGGAATGGCGAGACGAAGAGAAGAGGGTGGGGAGCAGGAGCAGACGGCGAGTCAAACACAATTCGTCACCAGCATATTATCGTACGGGCGATGGCTGGAGAAGGCGCGGCCCGTGGACAGCGGCGCGGGGCAACGAGCACGAAGCATCAATGATACGCTCAGTCCAGTGGAAGGGGGTGTAGTAAGCTCCGGCAGTGTGGGGTCCTGGACGGGCTCTGGGCCTCGAGTTGGTCATGTTGAGCAAATGCGAGCTCTGTGAGTGGTCCGGACCTGGAGCTTCAACGTTGCAGTGCACTGCTGGTCTGGCAATGACGTCTTGCGGCCACCAAACCTCGTCCATGCCCTCCCATGCTTGACGTCGACTTCAGAGCTCAGGCCACCTTCCGAGCCTGGGCCCAATCTAGTCTATCTAGGTGCCGCCAGATATCGGACGGGCGGTCCGACAGTCTGAACTGGGCCAAATCACGCATGCTATTTGAGAATGAGGATGCGGATTCTTAACCTACCCACCGTTGCGCAGCCTTTGCCCGATCCCCCCACGATCGTCGATCTTTCCCATGTTGGCGCTTTGGAGGAACAGTACCACGGCGGCATGCCTAATCAGCCCTAAAGGTTTAAACAAATCAACCACGGGGCCTGAGTCAGACCCTTGCAGCACTGCTCCGCAACGGACATGGCAAATGGACAAGTTTTCCTATTTAACGGTCGTTTAAATCTTGCTGCCCCTTTTACTATCTCGGCCTTGGGAGAAATCGAGACCGGTGATCTTTCAGAGTAGTAGAGTCCGGCTCATGCTGTGAGTATTAGACCACCGTGGAGCCTACGTCACAGAATCTTGCAAGCCTGTTTTTCACAGACGGCATCTGTTTCCGCCCATGGTATCAGGGCACAAGTTGGCTCATGGACTGTTTTGCGTACGCCGGCGGGTCTTTTCTGGTCATTAAACTATACAGTATTGGGTCTCCCACACAAAGACCTAGCAACGGGGATGGTCGAAGACTCGGCCTATGGTTAAAATGCAGGCTTCGTTCGCAAAAGTGATTATATCATTTCAGTATTGGTTCACCAAGACCTTGCTGGCGCTGACAATGTCCGGCACAATTCCATTTGGTCTCCCGTAACCTCCTCGCCAGCCCAGCATCCCTTTGTAATCCCTTCAGGATCTGACCTCGAGAAGGCGGTGAGAGAGGACTGGTGGTGGTGTTGGCGTCTTGACTCTCCTCTGCCGATTGCAAGTTCCCCCGAAATCCGTTCGAGAGACGCCACATAGGCATGCTTGGGTCTTGTGGGCAGACGTCCCGGGCTCTCGGGCTGACCGACACCTCCGGCACCGTTGAGCGGCGCGGCGGCGCGGGAGGACCCGGCCTCGGGATCGTCGCCATGAGCGTGTGCGCGGCTTGCCCGGATCCGCTCGGTGATATCGACACAGAGTGCTCGGAGAACGGGGACCGATGCTGCCACAATGGTGATCGATATCTCGATTTGTGTCCATATCACTCCGTCTGCGACCGAATCTATTCCAACGGGAGTGTAGCGTGTCAGCGCTGCAGTGTACATACCACTGGATCGCCCCTCAACCTCTTGGGAGACACTCTGGCAGTGGGGTGACGCATACAGAAAAAGTCTTGCTGGTCAACAAGCTTCAACGCCATGGTCCTGAAGACCGCCGCGATTCCTGAGCTGGGTGCGGTTATCTCACTGTCAGCTCAAAAGTCGCTCTGCCGGGCGTATATTGGCCGACGGGTAGGAAACTCACAAGATGGAGATGCTCATGCATAGAGCGACTGTCACCTTCTCTTTCATGCACATGCCATGGAGGCTCATAATGATAATCCAAGGCATGATGGCGAGCACAAGTTGCCCAAAGACCAGGTAGCTAGCCCCGATCAAGTACACCAGCTCGACGGCCTCGGCGGGCAGGCAATTCCCTTTGAGTTCTGGCTGCCACACCTTGGCCGTGGGGTTGCACCTGATCCAAAAGAGGGTAGCGACAAAGTAAGTATACAAGTTGAGCGAGACGATGATGGACCACAGCACCGATCGCTTCAGTTCGCGGGTGAGTCGCACGAGGGTGAGCGCAAACGAGGTCTGGCTCCACACGGCGGCGAGGCTGCTAAAGGTTTCGGCGATGCCAACGTTGAGAATGATTGCGGGGGCGTTTTCGGTTGGAACATCGGTGGCGTGTCTGCCGAGGCCGAGGGCGGTGGTGTAGGTATGGATAATATTGCTTGCTATCAAACAGCACTGCAGGCGGTGTTCGTCAGACCCAGGCACACATGTTTCTTTCTCGGTCCGTTCTGCTGGCTGGTCGTGCACCTACCCAGGACGCTATCAGCACGTAGTCGTCCCACCAGAACCGCTTGGTGCGGGAAAGTTTTGAACAGATGCGAAGTCCCAAAGCGATGGAGGCCAGGGAAAACATGGCCCAAATCACGGCGTTGATCTTGGCCCCGCTGGCCACCATGCCTAAGATGCCATGCACCCAACTGAGCTGATTGTTGTCTCCATTTCCCATCTCTTGTGCCGTCCCCCGTCTCTGCCGCCGTCTCTGCCTCCGTCTTGGAGCAGAGGGTGGGCTCGCGGTCCGGTTAAGGGTTCGATGAACGCGAGACAGAGTCGGATGCCGACTCCTCGTCTGCAGAGCGCCGAACGATATCATTGTGGATATCAATGGTCTGCAGGCCTGGCAAAATCCTGGCCGGGCAGTTTGGGTTTGCTGTCATCTTTTGCCAGAGGGAGCATAGAGTCGGACGCCGGTGTGTCTCCACGTCGTCGTTGGGCCCCTCTTTCTAAGGCGCGGTAGGCGTTCCTCTGGGTAGTGTCGCAGAGCCAGGCGACCACATTCCGGTCTTTTGATACGGCGTCAGACGGACCATGACTGTCAGTTATATATCGCGGGAGACAGCCGCGATCGCTTCTCATCCCTTCTCGCCATCTCCTGGGCTTCGTCACACTCCCGTCCGGACGTGTTCCAGATGCTGTGACATGCAGTGTCCGGCACCGCCATTGGCCATGTCCGAACCAGAGCTCCCCTGCCTGGATGCAGCGCCGGAGCACTCTCCAGCCATCCTGCATGCGATATAATCAGACCTCAGCAAGGATCCGATCATGTTGGGGCCATCGCCGACACCTTGTTTGACTCTGGCCTTGTTCGTTCCAAAACGGTCGACACCCCAAAATACAAATATGATCCTCACGGGCGGAAATCGAGACGATGCGGGGGAGAGCCCTGATGGAAACTTTGACATCATCGGACGGCCAGCGCTGACCAGAGGGCGCTGGCAGAGGGCTCGATCCCCGCAGTGGTGAACCGTGGCGGCTGTCACCATGGGCTCAACAGTCTCAGAGATCAGACTCGGGCCCAAAGCTCCGTGCAGGCAGCCCCGCGCGGGTGTGCCTGCAAATCTATGGGAGACGGCGGTGCAATCACGCCGCTTGGCGGGTGCTGTCCTTGTGCCGGGTGTGGCAACGCCGGGTGTTTTCTGGCCGTGGCCGAAGCGGGGATCCGCCTCATCTAGACTGGGCCGTTCGGCGACTGGCTGTGGCCGTTGGGACGTGGGACAGAGGCAGATGGAGGATTGATCGACTTGGGGGCATCGATGCAGAGCCCGCCCACCAGGCGGCCGGCAATCTGGCGCATCGAGAAAGAAAAAAAAAAAAACCGGGCTTGATAGACTCATGTCAGCGCATGCTGACCCAGGTCGAACAGTCAGTTGCTACACAATATGCACGGCACAGACAGACATGCACCAGTCTGTGGGTACAGGGACCAGCTGCCTGTAGCAGAGTGCCAAGACGACCCATTTCGCCCGCGCTGCAGGCTGCAGGTGCGCGCCGGCTCTGATTGGCGTGGGATTGTCCCAGCTGCAGGAGTCGGGTCGTGCGTGACCGCTTCGGGCATCTGTCAATCAAAACCCTCGCGCTTCCCCATGACGAGCTTTGCGGCTGGGGGGAGGCCGGGGTTGCTATCGATGGCCGTTGTCGAGGCTGAGCAGAGGTCACGCGCGGGGTCACTCGGGCCAAAAGAAGGAAAAAAAGACATACAAACGAAATGAGCAAAATGCACAGAGAGAAAAACAAAGGGCAGAAAGCGAATGGCTGGTGGAGGGCCGTGGATTCGGGCCGCTTTCGTCATAGGGGCAAGGGTGCGGATTGTGCCTGGCGCGCCCCTGGCAGCCCTTTGGAAGGCGGAGGTCCCAATCGGGAAGCCGCCTGGCCTGGCTTGGGTGGCCGAGGGGCCAGGATAGCCCAGCATAGAAACAATCAGCGCGCGCTGTCGGGCGGTTCCACTGGTCGAAATGAGACGCGATGAACGCCTCTCCACTCCTCCTGGTTTGTGCAGACATCCAATATCCTCTCATCCACCTTGTGCTCGTTGCGCCCGCGGCATTTTTTGGTTTTTTTGTTTTCTTTCTTATCCTTTGCTGATCTCCTCTCCCTCGGGCGCCGGCTCTCTGCAGGCTTCGGGCATTTCCCTGGCGTGCAACTTGTGCTCCCACCGACAATGTGGCGCTGCTACCGTGCTGGCGTACTCCACGAGCGGGCCGACTAGGGACCTACATATCCAGCTGCGCCTGACAAGGGAACGACGGCCCGCCACTCGCCACGAGTCGAAGACACACCGCGCCAGGAACGGACCCTGACCGTTGTGCAAATCTTGCGGGCCCGCCCTCTGCCTGCCTCTCTCCGAATTGCCCGCCCTTGCAGCACACCTGTCTTCGCCGGCCTCCGTTGTTTTCTCCGCGAGCATGCTTCCCGCTGCCCGCACTCACGCGCGCGCTGTGATCGTCTTTGCCACGGAGGCTTCGACCCCAGTCCGGCCAAGCTAGGACTCGAGGGCCTGCCTAGTTTGCGACACACTGCCCGGCCTTCCCTGGCCCGACACCATGGCCGCTCCTCTCCAGCCGTCGACCTCTGCCATGCTCGACGCCATGGCCGCGACATCGTCGCCTGCGGGCTCGGAGCCTGCGTCCATCCAGTGCTGCTGCGGCCGTGCGGACTGCTTGTTTCTGAAACACAACTGCTCTATCCTTGAGAGTGTCGAGAAGGACGTCCATGCCGCTGCCAAAATGGGACAGGCAAGTTGCTTTTTTCTTTCTTTTTTTCTTCTTTTTTTTACTTTTTTTTTACTCCTCCCCCTCCCCGTCTCTTGTTTACTCCCCACCACCTAATGTCACCGTGTCGTCCCACCCTGTTCGGGTCTGCCCTCGCCCCTCTTGTTTGTTTTCCCACATGGTCGAGGGATCTCAACATCACGCGCCAGACTGCGTCCTTCTATTTTCGCAGACGATCAGATGGCTCTCGTGATGCAAGCAACTGCCCATGGAATGCCATGTTGGCCGCTGGCGACAGTGGACTATCTCGGGCACCATGGACAAGACATAATGGGCGGCCGCGAGGAGCGAACAAAATGCGACTACACATGTCTAACACGCACGAGCCAGATCCTGCTTGCCCGCCACGAAGCCTACATGGCTGGCGCCGAACGCGACCGAGCCGAGTTGACGAGCCGGGTAGAGGAACTGGAAAACGACAAGCGGGAACTCGAAGCCGACAACGCCAGGACCATCGAAGAAAACCGCGCGCTGCTCGACCAGCTCGAGGCACTCAACAGTACCGTGTCGGACGCGGAAACCCGAATCACGAGCCTTGAGGCCGCACTTCAGTCGACCCAAGTCAGCGCGAGGAGGCTCGAGGGTGCCGCAGCGCGTGCTGCGGAGCTTGAAAGGGAGCTTGAGTTCCTCGAGAGGGAGCAAGAGAGGATACAGAACGATCTCTTCAACTCGCAACGCGATGCCCGGACGGCCGTCCAGCGCTGGAAGACAGCCGAGCGTGGCGTGTTCACCCTCCAACAGCAGCTCGAGAGGATAGAGCAGGAGGCCAGGGAAGAGAGGGAGCGGCATGCCGAGGTTCTCGAGAGGATGGAGAGGCAGCGCACCATGGAGAAGGACTTGACCGCTGCCGCCGGCCGTCTCAAGGGCGCCGCGGCGGTCAAGAGCATTGGCGACGGCAAGCAAACTAACCCTGTCGTCTCCCACTTTGTGCGCGATCTCTTGCAAGACAACGCAAATCTGCAGCTGGGGATTGCCGAGCTGCGCGAGCTGCTTATGAACAGCAACGACGAGATCCAGATGCTGCGGGAGCAGCTCGAGCACCACCAGCCCGTCATGCAGAACGAGCCCACCACTGGCTCGACGCTGGCGGCGGAGATCGGTCCCGAATCGGTGGACGAGGCCGAGGATGAGATCCAGCCACGCCTACAAAACCTCCAACACACACGCAAAGTGTCCCAGGAGGTGCACATACATCATCACTACCATGTCAAGCCGGATGCCAAGAAGCCCAAGAAGAAGCGGCATATTCTGAACGGGAGCATCTTCACCCCGCCTGCGAGGTCGCCCTCAACGCCTCCAGGCGCGAACTGGCGCGCTCCCGCCATGTTGTCACACGGCCACAGAGACTCTGTCTCGACCGCTCGGACACATCGCTGGTCTCTATTTTCCGAGCCCTTGTCCGACGTAGCCCCGTCCTCGGTTCCCACCTCGCCGCAATCCAACCCGCGCGATTCCATGTGTGGGCGGAACATTCCCGACGACGCGTTTCCCTCGTCGCCCCTCACCTTTGCAGACCCCATTTCCCCCTCATGGGAGAGATCCCACCGCAAGTACACCTCCGACGTCTCGGTCCAGAGCTTCCCACACCCCTCTGGGTTCCCTCGTTCGATCGTCACTCCTGCGCGACTCGCCGAGCCCTCGCCGCAGCTCTCTGTTGAACAGGGGCTGGACGCTCGGCTTGGTCAGTCACCCAGCGAGATTGCTGTAATCCCAACAGTCGAAAAGACAGATTTTAGCGACAACACGACGCCTACGCCTTCGCCCACGTCGCTGCACGACACCCAGTACCTCGGAAGGTCTCCCGCCAGCGACGAGGACGCCGAAAATGACATATTACCTGCCATGGCGGCCACTACGGCTAACAAGCGCCGCCAGAACCTACGCCGCCAGACCTCTCATGAGTCCATCATTTCTCTGTCGGGAGGTCTCGACATTCACACCTTGAAGACCCGTCCCAGCCAGCTGACGCTGCGGCACATAAACGCAACCGCGGCGGGCACAGGTCTGTGTGCCGTCACCGTCACCGCCCGACCAAGCATGTCGCCGCTCAAGGGAGACGGAAAGCGTGGCAGCTCTGTGCTGCGTGACAGTCTTGGCCTCGGCCTGACGATTACCCGGCCCCGCATCGCATCGGCCGGCGGCCCGCCTTCGGCATCTTCCTCGGCCTCTTCCTTCTCGTTGGCGTCGACGATGTCCACGGCAGGTCCTCGCCAGCCTTCAGCGCTTGGCAGACTTGCAGCCTGGCGGCCCTGGGGCGGGTCTTCCTCGTCGCCAACTGCCGATCCAAAGACGCCCAAGGCGCCCTCTCCTGCACCGCCGACTCCAGCTTCTGCGGCTGCCACGAAATCGCCCACGGAGCGGGAGTTTGCTCGCGCGCCAGGTATCAACCAGGCCGGGGCGATCCCGGGGTTCCAAGAATACTTTCTCGCTCACCAGAAGCGGGCGCCGCCGAGCAAAGTCAAGCCAGATGCGGTCGATACAGAGGCTCTGAGGGACGGGCTCCAGGAGTGATAGAAGCTTGACTTCCTCTGCTATCGGCCACCTCAGCCTAACGAGTCAACATGTCATTTGAAATTGTTCTTTGACGGTGCCCCTCCGCATCTCGGCTCTCCTCCCCGAGCCTTGTTCTCGCCAGCGGGGTTTCTGGCTAGCTTATATGTCTGTTTTCTGTACAGATATCCGCCACTTTCATTCCCTTGTCATGTCAACCATTGTCTCTACCATTTTTCTTCTTCCTCGTTTATATTGCTCATTTATCCAAGCATCGGCGGCGGCGTTGGTGGCATCCATTACCCATATATCACGACTATTTACCGCCTTACTATGGCTGCATAACCGTCAACCAGCGCAGATTCTGGTTCGCATAATACCGCACTCACACTACTACTTCTACTATCAACTTTCCTTTGTTTGACACGCCGATAATATGTCTATATACTGGAATTGACGGGGAGCCCTTGGTTGTTGTTTTTTTTCCTTCCCTTTTTTTTTGTCTGGATTTATGCGGCGTTTGAACCTCCAGGATGAAATTGCCCCACCACCTTTTCCTTTCTACTGTCCATGTTATGCCGATGCGTCTGAGCAGACTTGTGTTGCAAGGCGGACGAGCCCAGAGAGAATACGTTGATACCCCAGTCTGCCACATATTGTGTGTTAGCAACAAGCCATATAATACCTGTACGCTAATAACAAGGTTCTTCCAACCTTACTTGTGATGCCCTGCCGCTTGGGCAGCCCCTGCTTTCCTCATAGTGACGGTCCTAAGACAGGCAGAAAAGTCAGAACCGAATAGGGTTCGGCCGGACCCTTTTGACAGTGCGTTCATGCCGAGTTGCCCGGCACTCAATGTCCTGCGGTCTAATGGTCGAAGTGGGGAATTAGATGAAAGCCCAGACTCACGATTAGGTGGACGTGCCCGAATCTGCGAATCGGGGGCGAGCTTGATGGGATCCCCCACTTCGTGCATGCAGAGCGCCGGTCCAGAAACTCACTTTTCTTGCACCGCCGCAGTGTCTTCAAGCTTTTGTTTGGGTTCGGCCGGTAACATTTATAATGGTCACAGTTTCACTGGGGATGCCCGACATGGCCCCTCCAACTTCCAGCGGCGTGGCGACGACGGAGAACCTGGGTCAGCAGCCGCCGTCGTCGCAGGGGACGCCGCCGCCGCCGGAGCCGGTGGAGCTGCTCATCCTGGGCGCCGGGTGGACGTCGCGCTTCCTGGAGCCGCTGCTGGACGAGAGCAAGGTCAGCTGGGCGGCCACGACGACGACGGGCCGCGACGGCACCGTCGCGTTCCGCTTCGACCCGGACTCGGCGGACCCGGGACCCTACCGCGCGCTGCCGACGGCGCGCACCGTGCTCGTCACCTTCCCGCTCAAGGGCGAGGGCCCCAGCAGGCGCCTGACGTCGCTGTATGCCTCGTCGAGGCCACCGCCGCCAGCCGGCACCGCAACCACCACCACCACCACCACCGGCGCCGGCACCGACACCGCCACCCGCTGGATCCAGCTCGGCTCGACGGGCATCTTCTCCGCCCCGGGCTGGAACGACGAGTCTTCCCCTTACGACCCGGCCGCCAGCCCGCGCGCCGCGGCCGAGGACGAGCTGCTGGCCGGCTGCGGCGTGCCGGCGTGCGTGCTCAACCTGGCGGGCCTGTACGACGGCGCGGCGCGCGACCCGCACGACTGGGTGCTGCGGGTGGCGCGCACAAAGGAGGCCGTGCGCGCAAAGGGCTCGCTGCACCTCGTGCACGGCGCCGACGTGGCGCGCGCCGTCCTCGCCGTGCACGCGCGCTTCACGCCGGGAAAGAGGTGGATCGTGGCCGACACCAGGTGCTACGACTGGTGGGACCTGATCCAGGCGTGGGGCGCCGAGGCCAGGGATAGGCTGCGCGAGGGCGCCTCGAGGGCCGCCGTCGCGGCCAGGGAGGCCGGCGTCGAGCCCGACGAGCTGCAGTACGAGAGATGGGTCGCCGAGCTGATGGAGGAGGAGGGCGTCCAGGCGCTGCCCAGGCCCCCTGAGAAGCTGGGGAGGGTCCTCGACTCGAGGGCGTTTTGGAGGGAAATGGGCACGTGGCCTTCAAAGGGGAGAGTTTGTTGAATCAACCGCTCGTCTCCGTTTCTTTTCCCCCTACCATCATGCATAAGGGTATACCTACTTCTACTCAAGAAATACTCATTTTCGGCCTGTCGTATCATCATCACGCCCAGGCGGCATTCAAGACAAAAAAGCATCAGCTCAACATATAGCCCAGACAAGCTGCCAACCCAATTTTTTCAAACGCACACAGAGCCATCCATCATAAAATCCCACTCGTTGCAGACGATCGTTTTGTCCTTTCTGTATTTTTTATTACAGGCCGCTGTTACGGCCATGGCAATGATTCGTTACGGAAACCGAAACTATGAAACAAAAATAAAAAGCCCACAGCAAAACACCCATTCATTGCTCCTTCTTGGCCTTGGCGGCTGCCGCCTCGCGCCTGCGCTTCCGCCATGCCTTGAACTCGTTCAGCAGGCTCATGACGAGCGGAACACCGACAGGGCCGAGGAGGGGCAGGTAGACGGCGACCTTGTGCTCGTCCGGGAAGTAGAGCTGCCCGACCATGCTCTTCTCGAAGAAGGCACGCTCGGCCGCCGCCTCGGCGATCCGCGCGTGCGCCAGCCCCTGGGGCGTGCCTAGACCGTCGCAGGCCAGGCGCAGGTGTGCCATGGTGGCCGAGACTCCTTCGGCCACAGACTTGGGGATCGCGATCCCAGGGAGCGCCCGCGACAAACGCGCCAGCGAGCCCAGCGTCGACGACGCCCGGAGCATCAGCTCCGCGGATCTGACGCGCGAGAGCGTCGAAAGCCGCAGCGGAAGCGAGCCAGACTGTGGCGTCCCCAGGAGCGAGAGGAGGTGCGACGTGAATGTGAGCATCGGGGCGCGCAGCGTCTCGGCCGCCACCTGCGCCGAGGACTCGGATGCGACAGGCAGCAGGTATACGGTGCCCCATTGAGGGATGAGCCACGACTGCGAGGTGGCTTTCTGGGCTTCTGGGGTGGAGGCACCGCTCAAGGAGATGGTCTGGTTACCGACGTATACAATGAAGTGGACGGTTGGTGCGCCGCCGATAGAGGGTGATAGGGGCCACTCGGCAGCATTAATAAAAGAGGAGAGGTCCTCCTTGCTGAGAAGGTCCGACTGCACTCCAGGGGCAGCATACAGCTGGATCTGGGTGTCGATTGTGAAGTTGTGGATCGGCCCGAGGACATCCAGGACGGGGCGCATGTACTGCTCGATGGCCGCGTCGATATCCCAACCGCTCGGCGCAGACCCTGCCGTAAAGAGGGAGAAGGTCAGGTGGTAGGTCGGGGAGTACCTGACAGACCGCGCCGAGCGCTTGGCCACGGCTGCGGCAACCTCGGGGTCCAGGAGCCGCTGTTCTTCTTGGTGACGCTGCTGCTGCTGCTCGTCGGGGAAAACGGCGGCCTCTGACAGAAGGTTTGAGATGATGGCGCGCTCCTCAGTGAAAGTAGCGCGCAGGCGTTCGGCGACAAAACTGGCCAACGAAGCGGGTGAGGATATCGAGTCTGGCGGGTAGGTCACATCGAGCACAGGCTGCTCCGGGTGCAGAGAAGACGTTGTGGTCTCCCCATGGACGAGACGAACAGTCAACGCGATCTTGTCATCTTCGGCCTTGGACTGGCTGGCAAGCTCTAGGCGCAGCTGATGGCCCGAAGAGCCAGCCAGGCCGTCGAGGCTTTGCTGTGTTTGTTGGAGGATGGCCTGTGCCTCGTCGCCTCGTAACGAGCCAGTATCTAGAGCCACCGTGAGGGGAAAGACGGGACGGCATTGCTACAGCGCAAGACTCGAGTCTGTTAGCGACGTCACATAAAGCACATACAAGATGGCCGAACAGCGACAAGGGGTTAAAGCACGCACCCTGCCCTCAGCCCAATCCATCATGTCGCCTAGAGGCAGGTTTGCCCGATGGATCGACGTGGTATGCCACCATATTGGCAGGCCGAGCGAGAGTATGAGAGCCCAAAAGGAGAGGACGACGTATGTGCGCCGGCGCACGTCGGCCGGCTTCTCGGGCGGCGGGTCCTTCCGCGAGCTGGCGGACACGGCGGCATCCCCCTGCTCGGCGGGCGCCGTGGCGGCTACCTCGGCGGCAGCATCGTCGCTCCCGGGCTGCGTCGTGGGCTTCCGATTTCTCGCCGACATGGCGGCATTTCCCGCAGTTCGGGCTCGGGTGGGCTGCGGCGGCGGGGTGCTAGCGCAAGGGTCGCTTGCGGAGGGGGAGGTGTGCGAGGCAGTCGAGGCCGATGCCACACTGCGCTGGCGGCTGATGGTGATGACAGAGTACGCGCCTCGTAGCTGGGCTCCGCCGACAGGGGTCTATGCTCCACCAAGTCAGAGTGCCTAGAGCTTGCCCGGTCACGTGTCGCGGCCGTTGAAACCCAAGAGTAGACCGTGAGCAAGCACCCCCATCCAGGCCTGGCAGGCACCCCCCGCATTCTCTTCCCGCCACACCATGCACACCACGATGGGTTGGTGCGGGTGTGCCTGGATCTTCATTGTCAACTTCCCCTCACCAGACCGCCGACTGGGCAGACGACCACCTCCAAAGGCACAGCACCATGTTCGGCTTCACGTGAATATTGGTGTACCTGCCTCTTCGTCTGTCGTGTGGGGTTGGGCACCAGCGCAAACTTGGCTTGGCAGGGTACGCCCTACGTTGTACGGCGTAAGACGTACACATTTCCCGAAGCGCCCGCTGCACCCAAGAACCCCAAGCACACGCGGCCCCGTTTCCCCAGACCATTCTGCACCACTCCCGCTGCTGGGCACAGCTTGACATGTCGTTAAGAATGGCAGCAACAATACCGGAGGTGGGTCACAGGTCAAGTTCAGGTAATGTTGGTCGGCCTGCCCGGCCCTCGTGTCGGCTGTCTTTGTGCTGCGTGCCTCTTTCCCGGATACGGTTGGAACTCCAACCCTTTTGTACGTTGCGTTGCTCAGACCGTCGTCCGTATGTCTGGGACAGGAGCTGCCGTCTCGACAGCGAATTCGACGGTCCAACTGTGCAGGCAAAGCAGCAGAAAACAGCCGAACGAGGACTTTCCCATGGCCGACGTGCCTCGGCTTGGAGCAGCATCCCAAGTAGAAGTAGCGCCCCTCCGCCCCCAGGCTTGGGTCTGAACGGTACTGGGTCATAGCTTGAAACGGCAATGACAGGCACCTTCCATCCCCTTGGTTTTTCTCGCCCCAAATGTCACCCGACACCCCGGGGACCCAGTTTATGGACAGCGGGTGGCGTGCGCGCTATCGCAACATGGCTCGCCAAAGCATTGCGATTGGGCCCTCGATGCCGAGGCACAGCACCATTGCCCAGCCATCGAAACCTCTATTATAACCCCTTCTTGCTTCCAGGCCGCTGGGGACGGGCGAGGCCCGCCGACTGTGCCGTTCCTGTTTAAGTAGCGAGATATCCAATCTGGCGTTCCCATATGCCCACTTTTCGCTCTATACCTCTGGCTCCTTCCGCCGTGTTCTGACCTGGCCTGGTCGTCGTGGCTCGACAGGCCCGCACGTTTCCAAGGCCCATGCGGCCTCGCCAGTTACTCCCCACAAACGCACGCCCCAAACTGCCTGCCTGTCTGCCAGACCGAATTAAAGGCTGCCGCTTTCTGACGACCGCAGGCCCGGAAACCCGGACGAGCTCAGACGGCTCTGGGTTTCTTTCTTTCGGCGACTACACCGCACTGCATGGCTCGAGGCAAAATACAGGCCAGCAGTCCAGTCAGCCACTGGCGGTTTGGTGCATCTCGAATTCGCGCCACGGCCGCGGGTCACTCTTTCCGCACCTAATTTTGTTGTCACCCCATCTACGTGGTACGACACGTCCAGACTACCAGACATCCCGAGACGAAAAAAAAAACTTGCGACAACCAGAAAACCTCATCAGTACCTTTACTTGCTTGAAAATCAGGAAAGATTCAGACGTGAATTTACAAAATGCCTGGTAAGTCGGTCCGCCGTTCCATTTGCACACCACCCCGATGCCTGTTCCTCACCGCCAACTGCGGCTCTGTCCAGTCGATCACTCTTGCTCGCCCTGTGGCTGCTATTGCAACGCCATATCAACATCGCATCTGACACTGTCTAACCATGCACACAAAATCAGTGCCGCTGGCACTCGCAGCCCCGGCGGCGGCGGCGGGCTTGGCCTACATCAATGCACGGACGTCTGCATGGTACGACCTGAAGCTGGCCAAGTCGGTCGTGCCCAACGTGCTTCGTATGCAGTATGAATGCTACTACGGCAGGCAGAGCCTGTTCTACCAGCTCGAAGAGCGCGCAAAGAACAAGAGCTCGGCTGGTCACGCATTCATCCGCTTCGGCGACAGCTCTCACACCTACGCCGAGGTGTACACTCTGGCCCTCCGGTATGGCGAGTGGTTTCGCAAAAGGTTCGGCGTCAAGAAGGACGACGTTGTGGCTGTCAACTTTATGAACTCGGACAAGTGCATCTTCATCATGTTTGGCCTCTGGGCCATCGGCGCAAAGCCTGCCCTGATCAACTACAACCTGAAAGACAAGGCTCTGGTGCACTGCGTCTTGGCAGCCAAATCGGCTCTGTGCCTCGTTGATCCCGCAGTTTCTGCCGCGATAACAGAAGAGGTGCGTCGGGAACTTCCCGGCACCCGTTTCGAGATCTTTGGGCCCGAGCTGGAAGCCGAGGTAGACGCTACAGAACCTGTGCGGCTTCCAGATGAGGTCCGGCACGAGACTCGAGGCCAGGCCGCTATGGGCGTCCTTATATACACCTCTGGCACCACAGGCTTGCCCAAGGCTGCGGTTGTTAGTTGGGCCAAGATGACTGTCGCTGGAGGATTCACGGCGAGTCTGCTCAGCCTCAAAACAACCGACGTGTACTACACCGTGAGTCCCTCCATCCTCTCGGCCTTGTTGGAAAGTGATGGGTGGGGAAGACTAATGAGATGACTCAGTGCATGCCTCTGTACCACTCGACCGCCATCATCATGGGCCTCTGCCCGGTGCTTCATCGTGGCGCGACGCTGGCGATAGGGGTCAAGTTCTCGACGAGCAACTTCTGGAACGATGTGCGCAAATACGACGCCACCATGATCCAGTATGTCGGTGAGACGTGCCGGTACCTGCTGGCCGCGCCCAAGCACCGTGACCCAGAAACGGGAGGCGACCTCGACAAAGCCCACCGGGTGCGCGTCGCCCACGGCAACGGACTGCGGCCCGATGTGTGGTTGCGATTCAAGGAGCGGTTCGGCATCGAGACCATTGTCGAGTTCTACGGCGCCACCGAGGGCTCCTTCGCGACGTACAATGTCAGCAGCAACAACTTTTCGGTGGGCGCGGTCGGACGCAACGGATGGCTCTATCAGCTCCTCCTGTCGAGGACCATTGCCTTTGTCGATGTCGACTTCGCCACGGACCAGCCGTGGCGTGACCCCAAGACGGGATTCTGCCGCCGTTCCCAGACGGGCGAACCAGGCGAGTTCTTGATCAAGGTGCCCTCGGGAGACGACATTTCGTCACGGTTCCAGGGCTACTACGGTGATGCGAAGGCGACCGAGTCCAAGATCATGCGCAACGTCTTCACAAAGGGCGATGCGTGGCTGCGGACTGGAGACGTGATGCGGGCCGACTCGGATGGTCTTCTCTTCTTCCACGACCGCATTGGTGACACTTTCCGCTGGAAGAGCGAGAACGTCTCGACACAGGAGGTCAGCCTCGCGCTGGGCCGCCACCCGGCCATCCACGAGGCCAACGTTTATGGCGTGAGCGTGCCTCACGCCGAGGGCCGGGCGGGCTGCGCGGCGCTGACCATGGAGCACGGCGGTAGCGGCGAGAAGACTGGAGCAGGACAAGGTGATGCGGCCGGTGTCAACAAGGGCACCCAAGTCACGCCCGAAGTGCTGAGGAGCATCGCTGCACACGCGACAGCGTCCCTGCCCAAGTTTGCGGTGCCGCAGTTCCTCAGGCTTGTCAGCGAGATGCAGTCGACGGGCACCAACAAGCAGCAGAAGCACGGGTTGCGGGAGCAGGGTGTGGACCCGGCCAAAACAGGCGATGATCCAGTATTCTGGCTGAGGGACGGCACATATGTACCATTCACGGCCGAGAACTGGGCGAGTCTGAGCAAGGGGGAGGTGAAGCTCTAAAGGAGGGGGTCGGTCTTTATGCCTTTGTTGCTCAGCCGTTCTCCTTCCCTGATTCGGTTTTATCGCTCGATCGACCCTCAGGAGTTCTGGGTGGTGTGGAGTTTGGGGGGCATCATGTTCCCAAGCCGCGGCATTTTGATTCCTTTTGTTTTCGTAGTTTTCCCTCCGCTCCATGAAAAGAGCTTTCTTCGAATGTTCTAGGTGGCTACGCATTGAGTGATTCGATGGGGTGGCTGGTCGTTCAGTACCCGTTTCCAGGCCATCATGTCCGTACGAAGAGGTCGTCTGGTGGCCGGAGTATTGCAATGCCAAAGCATCTCCATATACGAACAGGAAACCGCCCACGACCCCCCAAATATGGGACAAAAGAAGCACAAAGAACCTTCCTTCAAGGCCCGCCTCGCTAGAGACGCCACCAGATGTGCGTGCTCTGGAAGCTGTCTTGCGTGCGCGCTTGGCGACCAATCACATAAGTGGGGGGAGCCACGACCCCGCATTGGGGGGGGGAAGAGCAATTGGATCGCGCCTCTGGCTCGGAAGAGCTTCCCAGCTGATAAAGACGCCCCGCCCCGACTTCCTGTGCTCGAGAGGCTGTCGGCCTCGGCGGGCGGCCGACTGCCTCTGAGGAATGGCGAATCGGGCCCTGCGGCCTGTCTCGACTGGGAAGGCAGCTTATTGGAAGCAGCCAGTGGCATGATGGTATCATTACCAAGACTGTGGGTGCGGCATGGAGGCTGCGCAAGACGCGCAGGATGATGTAGTTGGAAGCTCATGTGTCGACGTCCGCCTCCAACATGGTAATTCCCCGCAGAAGCATATAAGACATCGACTCGCACGTTGTGTTCCCCTCCATCACTCGTTTCTCTCTCTGGTCCCCACCCAAGTTCCATCTGCTCTTTCGTGATACCCCTTGCGCTTGCACCTATTCGCATCTCCCACCCTCCGTCTCAACCGCACCACCTTCACAATGGCTGACCAGCGCCCTGCTCCGTAAGTTGCCCACTCGCCTCATCCAGCAAGGAAGCGAGCTTCGTCCCACCTTTGGCAGCTGCTGACCCTCTCGCCCTCCTCCCCCCCACAGCCTTCGCCTGGGCTACACTGCCCCCAACTTCAAGGCCGAGACCACCACTGGCCCCATCGACTTCCATGAATTCATCGGCGACAACTGGGTGGTCCTGTTCTCGCACCCCGAGGACTTCACCCCGGTCTGCACCACCGAGCTCGGCGAGTTCGCCCGCCTCGAGCCCGAGTTCAAGAGGCGCGGCGTCAAGCTGATCGGCCTGTCCGCCAACACGGTGGGCAGCCACGAGGGCTGGATCAAGGACATCAACGACGTCACCGGCTCGACTGTCGCCTTCCCCATCATTGCCGACAAGGAGCGCAAGGTTGCCTACCTCTATGACATGTGAGTCCAACTGACTGCTGGGAAGGAGATCAGGTGGGCGGTTCTGATAGGCTGAATGGGGTGCTAACACGCCGCTCTTTTCCCCACAAATCAGGATCGACTACCAAGACACCACCAACGTCGACGAGAAGGGCATCGCCTTCACCATCCGCTCCGTCTACATCATCGACCCCAAGAAGACCATCAGGACGGTCCTGTCGTACCCTGCCTCGACTGGCCGCAACTCGGCCGAGGTGCTGCGCATCGTCGACTCCCTCCAGACGGGTGACAAGTGGAAGGTCACCACCCCGATCAACTGGGTCCCCGGTGACGATGTCATCGTCCACCCCAGCATCAAGAACGAGCAGGCCAAGGAGCTGTTCCCCGAGTTCCGTGCGGTCAAGCCGTACCTGCGCTTCACCCCTCTGTCCAAGGACAAGACCTCTGCTGCTTAAGCTGGCCTCTCTAGAAGGGAGTTATGGCTGATTTTAATTAGCGGGATCTTCTGAATCGCAAACAAAACCAAATACAAAAAAAAAATAATTCGCAACCGTCTCAACTCTCCCCGCCAGCCCTTGCAACTCACTGATTTGTGACATTACTACTTCACTGGCTGAGTCCATTGGGATGGCAGCTGTCTGGCCGGGGTATAGGCGCGTACTTAGGTATCGCAGTATTGCACCCAGCATAACTATGCTGGCCCGACTTGGTTCAATCCTAAGGAGGGGGTCACCCGCCTGCACGACATGTTGTGAGAGCCATCCGCAAAGCAGGCTTCTACTTGACTTGGAAGGAATGGATATGCTCAAAAGGGTCCCGGGTCTGGACTCGCCCACACTTGCGCTATATTATAATGTTGACAGCCAACCCCCCTTGGCGATGGGATGGATCACGCGGAGTTGAGTTCAGGAGGGATGATGCGGTGCGCGCCGAAGGGAAAGCCACGTTGCGAACAAAGTTGGAACAAGGAGTCCGTCACGAGGAAGCCACAAGTGATTGATTGATGGCCCATTGCCTCGACCACCAATCAATCAATCAACCCTGCAGCAAGCATCAGATACGCTCATTAATCGTACCAGCCTGATGTTGCCTCTCACGAACACGCACTATCGAGATTCGAGAGTCAGATACGTGCATCGAGACCAGAGATACGCAGCAGTGCCCCCCCGGGTCACAAGCGCAAGCGGGCAGAATACGTGGCTGGGGGGCTGCAGCCCGCACGGGCGCCCATGCAGCAAAAGCAAGATAGATTTCACAGCCGTATCCGAGGGCGGCGCTGCTGCTCGCCTCGCGACGGGAGAGGCGGCTGCGCACGCGGGGGGAAGGGAAGAGGCACCTGGGAGGTGCAGTGGCGGTGGGGCGAACGGGCGGGCGTCCGAGCGGCGATCTAAACATTGATACGAACCAAAACAGAGTTGGCCTTCCTCTCCGCCGGCGGAGCACGACTTCGGCACAAAGCTGAGATCGATGGGCAATCCCAGCCGCGGGGCCGCCTGGGCCATCATCTTGTTGGCGAGCTGGCTACCCAGGGAGGAAGAAAGTTCCGAAGCCACTGGGTGGTGGCGGCCACGTGTAAACGTTTTTTTTTCTCTCTATTTATTTTCTCTCTTCAGCCTCCTCCTTTCCTTCTTGCGGCAGGTATTTCGTCGGCGGTCTCCGAGCCGCCTCGATTCGGGGACTGTCGCCCCTCGCCGGCCGGCCGAGCATCCCAAGGCATCCCTGCCCGCCACGTTCTGGGTCACCGACGTGGCGCCGGGAAGAGCCTTGCAAATGCCTGTCTTTCATGTTTCAGGGACCCCACCGCGCCGGTCCGACCGGATGAGGTCGCGTTCCGCCACTCAGGAGGCCAAGTGGGCAAGCACGCACGCCCTCCCCCCCTTTTGCAAAGCAACTGCTCGCTGCTGGGAGGGCGGCAATCGACGCAAGATGGGATGGATGGCAGGGAACAGGGAGCTGCGAGGTTGTTGAAATACGACAGGGGAGGGGCGCCAGATGGACTCGGGCGAGTTGATGACCATGATGCTTTTCCCTGGTCTGGCCAAGCATTCTCCGTCTGACTACTGTGTGCCTATTACTCTGCAGGCAGGCTGCTGTAAGTAGGTGCGCAGTAGGGCCGTCCCCACAGTACGTGCAAGACCGCGAGGCCCAAGGGATTCCCAATTCCTGTGGGCACTGTCTGGCTTCTGCGTCGTCCAGGTGCTGTGGGTGGCCCTGGCCGTCGGTTCCGGCTTGGGCTGACCCGCGATTGCCCCACAGCTGGCGTGAATGATGCTCAGCCAGAGAGTCGGGCTCGGAAATACCGGCCGCGAGCGCAGGAGAGGTCTAATACGATGGCCCAGATTGCATACATACTCGCGTGCGGGAACGCGCTGTTCCGACCCGTCGGGAGCGAATCCTCGGTCTGGCCCTGGGGCCACGCGAGGAACAGGCCGACGTTGGCTTTGTGTGTTTTTCTTTCTCCTTCAGGGGTGGGCGCCGACTGAAGCTTTGGGCCTTCTGGAACAAAGCTAGGTAATCTCCACGGCTCCACGTCGTCTAATTGTCCACACATCGGAAATTGTCGCGTGGGCAAGAATCCCGGCCGGGCTGGGGCGGCTCTTGTCGACTCTGGCCTTTTTTTTTTTTTTTTTTTTTTTTTT
>PYSQ01000579.1:0-17355 GCA_003049435.1 Nakataea oryzae | reverse complement strand
GCGTGTGAACCACCACAGGCGGCTCGGGCGGGGGGAGGGAGGCCCGAGAGGCGCGCGGCCCCTGACTGGGAAGCCACGCGCATGTAGCCTGTGGAGCGTGCGCGCGCTGCGGGAGATACCGGCGTATCTGCTTGTTGGGCTCGTGGACTGGTGATCTCGCCCTCTATTTTCTGTCTTGCTGGCTGGAGCGCTGCGCCTTGACAACGCTTTCATGGCTAGTTATACCTGACCTACCCATTATCACGTTAGGCGGCGCATTGCACAGCAGGTGGGAGAAGGGCCCACTGGTAGCTATTTAGAGCCCACGTCACGTTGCTGCGTCCAGCAACCTTTGTGAGCCGCGCCTTCCTATTCCGGAGGCAGCAGTATCCTTATATACTCGCCCAACAGCCAAACCTACAACAGCTCCCGGAACAAACCGAGTGGTCGATTGGGTTGAAGAGCGGCAGTCGCTCCCCGCTTCCACGGGTGAGGGCACAGGAAACCCCAAGTTCGCAGGTTCGAATCCGTCCTTTGGCGGCGAAGTTGAGCAAGTAAAATCCCAAAAAAGAGTGGATTTTCGTAACCAGGCAGTCCCAAAGGGAGCCTGGTGAGCTTTTTGCTTTCCCCCTTTATGCTTCTTTTTTGTTTTCTTTTTACCTAGATGCCCCCGCGACAATAAGATCCAGCCGTCGTGGTAGTTTTAAGGCCCCTTGGACAGGTGGAGGTGAGCCGGCTGCCATCAAATCTACTCAGTCTTTGCCAGAGATCTAAAGAGAGAATGCTTGCTGTATGGTTAGAACCCGGGGCCTGGTAGGTCGTCGTACCGCCCTGATATTCGACCCAACCCTGCCAACAACGCAACGTCAATCTTCCGAGTTTTGAAATGCTGAGCGCAGCTTGCTTCTGCTCCCTGCTGCCTCGTCTGATTTTCAATCTGCGATATAACATCGCTGACAGTGTGGGTTTGTAATACGGCCTGGAAGATCGAGATAGACGTTCGCATTGTTAAGATTCTCTAGAAAAGTCTGTTTCTAGTGTGTCAAAAGGGGCTGCTGTAGCTTGCTGACCTCGTGATGACACTTGACATACCTCCGCCAGCCTTATGCGCTGGTCATGATTCTTGGCCGTGAGAAGGCAGCCTCCAGACGGAATGGCGGCAAAGAGTTCGATTGCCTTTTCGGCATGGCGCGAGGCATTATAAGCACCGCGCAGGGTGATGTATTCCGCTGCACGCGGAGAGGTGCCGGGTGGACGTCCATCAGCCATGGCTCGATCGAGAAGATCAAGCGCTCGTAGCGCTCTAGTTGAGGGATGCCCACTTCGAAACATCGCGAGCGCCAAGTGGCTCTCCGCCCTGAGGTATGGATCCAAGTCGGGCTGCCGCAGGAGCTGGTGGAGAATGCTCCTGGCCTGGCGGGCTCGTCAAAGGCAGGATCAGCCGCGTGAAGGAGGCATGGGGGTTGAAGGGAGAGGGGGGAAGGAGGAACAAGTTTGGCGGAAAGCCAATGGCTGCGGCGCAGCGTGCGTACCTGAGCATGGGTACTGTCTCGTCTCAGCTGACGAGCTGCACGGTCGAACTCGAATTGGTGGTATTGGGCCCGGGTGCGAATCGCTCTATGCCGGCCCTTTGACGGCGAATCTTGGGCATTGGTCCTGCTTGCCGTAGAAGCCATGTTGTCTGCAGACCGACCCTGCTGCTGCTGCTGCTGCGGGCGGGCAGGGCTGGCTGGTGAGCAGCACGTAGGGGGGGGCGTGGAGTGGAAGTGATGGAAGCGCACTTCAGCCCGCGGCCAGCAGTTCTGCGAGGGGGATGTCGCAGTGGCCAGGGCTGGGGCAGATGCGTTCGTTGCCTTGGTTGCCTGCACCCGCCTTCTTTGCTGTTGAGCAGGCAGCAGGTGCCGCTGCAAAACACCCGTCAGAGCGGATAGCATGTTGGAAGGAAGCGGCAGCCGCCGTGACCTCCCGGATAGGAAGCTGCGTCAGGCATCGTCCCAAACAGCTCTCTGGAGCTGCGGGGCGGGGGCACGCAGCCTACAATACACAGACCTGCCTTTCGTCGAGGGCGAGGACGAGGCGGCTGCCCCAGCCCCATCCGATTGAGCTCGCCGTCGTGCGGGTACGAGAACGCGAAGAAGCTCCAAGCGAGGACAAGCGCGTCGCCGTTACACAACGGCCGAGAGATGGAAAGCGCACGCACACACGCACGCATGAGTGTTCAGGTGGGGTGGGTACCTACCTCCTACCTACACACCTATATACTTCAGGTGTCTACTGTAGGCAGGCACCCATGTCAACATCTCCAGGGGTGCACGCCGATGACTTGGGCTGCCGCAGCCCAGGCTAGATGATGCATGCGTGTGCGCAGGTAGCCGGTGTCGGGGGCTGACCTCGGCCGGCAGGGGGTGCGTCATGTCTCGCCCAGAAGAAAGCTGGAGCGCTCGGGATGTTGGACTGTGTGCCACTGTCTCCTGTATGTTTCCGCCAAGGAAAGGAAAGAGGCTGCACTTTAGAGAGGGTCGCAACCTTTCCATTTGTCATTGTTACATCTCGGTGCTCAAATCTGCTGCATTTGCGTCTGCAACGCAGCTAGGCACCTCCCAGGCAGCTTCTGCACAAGCATCATCTCTGTACAGCTTTTTTTTTCTTGAAGTGATTTTTCCGGCTCGCATATTCGTTGAGATGACTCAGACAGGCACTGTGTAGTACGGGCAGCTCGCCTGGCGACAGCGTCTATCAAGGTGTGCATGCTTTGACGCCAGTAAATACAAATGCGCTCTGTACAGGCTCAACAGCCCTCCAAAATGATACACATATCCGCCACTAATATCTCGTCAATGCTACATAAGTCATGAATCCTGGACAGCCCAATACATCACCTCGCTATTATGGGCAACGGAACCGTCTGAAGCCTGCCCAGTTCGACAGACTCGCGGCGGCTTGGCGGCTGCGAAGCCGGGCCATAATTCATGCCCAGTGCCGCCTCAACCGTCCCCATGTCTCGGAGCTCCTGCTCGTGGCCACAGCCATCGCCAGCGGGCATTATCTGCTTAGGAGCCCGGCCCGGGGGTGGCGACGCCGCCGCCGGCAGCTGCACCGGAGGCGGCTCCGACTCGTAGGTGCACAGGCTCAGCGCGAAGGCGCACGACGCCACGATGGCCAGGACCAGCATCTCCTGCGTGAAGGCCGCCGTGTACACAGCCTGTGCCTCGGTCCGCGCCGGCTCCGGCAGCTGCAGAACGCTCGTCGGCATCCGGTGCAGCGTCTCGGCCTGCTCCGAGGTGAGGACCCCGCCGTCGGCCACCGCCCTGAGCCTGCTGTTGCTTTGCGTCTTGTTGTTGAAGACGATGGTCCAGATGCCAAGCCCGATGGCCGAGCCCAGGACCCGCGCCTGGGCTATTGCGCCGTTGGCAACCGCCATGTCGGCGCCCCTGGCCTGCAGGTTGGCCATGATGGTCGTTGATGAAAAGCAGAGGCCAAAGCCGATGCCGAGAATGGTCTCGAAGCCAAACAGCGCCTTCTTCGCCGAAACCAAGGGCATGTGTTCCAACATAGTCATGAGCGCTGCCCCTATCGTCATCAGGCCGGCGCCCAGGACAAGGCTGAAGGTCGTGCGGTTCTTCTGGATCGACATGGGCCCAGCCACAAACGAGCCCACAGCCACGGAGCCGAGCATGGGGAGGAGTTCGACACCCGCCATCATCACATTCTGCCCCTCGATTATTTGTGACCGCTCGGGGATCATGATGACGGCCGGCATAAAGACAAATCCGACCAGGACCGTAACGCTGAATATGCAGGTTGGTTCGTCAGCAGACTGAAGAGAGCGGACTATGCGAGACGAATTGCATGTTGCGTTCTACTCACAACAGACAGCACAGATAGACTCGGTGTGTGGCAAGAGACATGGGGAAAATAGGCGCCACGCGGCCGCCAGCCGCATGGAGAAATGCCTCCCACCCCCAGAATGCGATCCAGGAGAGCGAGGCGAGCGTCAGAGTGACGATTATGGGAGCTGAATTCCACATATACTTCATGGATCCCGCCTCCTGAATTCCGTAGACGAGCATCATGCTCCCTGCGAGAAGTAGAAGAGCACCGACGAAATCGATCATCCGAAAGCTTTCGAGTATGGAGATGGAGTTTTGCTGCTGCCGACGGGGATAGAGCAGGAACAGTCCGCCGGCCACAACCGCACCAACAGGAATGCTTCAAGACTGTCAGCGTGCACTGAGAGAGAGAGCCGCGGTGTTGGCTGAAGAGAATGGGGATCTTTACATACTTGATGAGATACAGCACCCTCCAGCTGCTAAGATGGGGAATAACTCCTCCCACGGATGGGCCGAGGACATATGAGATGGAGAGGGTGATTGCGATACTCCCCCCTATAAGCTGCCATTTGTGCCTTGGGATTACCTCGTGGAGGCATATGACCGGCAGGCTGTAGAGGCCAGCGCCGCCTATCCCTTGAAACGCCCTCATAATGATCCTACAGACATGGTCAGTATGCGACTGCATTGTTGGCCGAACATCAAGGCTGCTTCACTCACAGCTGGTTCATTGTCTGTGAAACACCACAGCCCAGCGAGAAGGTGATGAACATGAACCAGGAGACCTCGAGGACGGCAAGTCGGCCAAAGATGTCGCTCAATTTTGCAAAAATGACGGAGAAGCCTGCCGTTCATGGAGAGTAGGCGCGCCCTAGTTAGCACTCTGAAGCTTGTCTGACGCCAAGTTGACTGAATGAGTGGCCGCTAGCTGGGATCGGTAGTGAAACGTACCCATATAAGTCAACAGGTAGGATAGCATGATCCACGTCGCGTCAGAAAAGCTACCTAGGTCTTTGGCTGCCTCGAGCAGGGATGTTGATACAATGGTCGTGTCGAGCAGTGAGAAGAGCAAACAAACAAGAAGCCTGTTTTAGCGCAAGTTAGTTGTGATGGGAACGTCGGAGATTTGAGGCGGGGAGTTCAAAATCAGCGTACATAACCACTATGGCAGCACAGCGCCCGCCGCCAAGCGCCTCCTCTGAAGCCTGTTCGAGGTTGTCGTTGCCATCGACTCCTCCATCGCTACTGTCTCCATCGCTGGTCCCAATGGGCCTGAGGGCCTCTTCCATGGAGTAACTTCTCCTGAGGCTGTGGCGATGCGCAGAGAGCCTGTTGGCTAGGCTGCTCTGCCTGGGAGGGACGCCGATGCTGCTGTGCCGGAGAGGAACATGTGCCTCTGGCATGTTTGGCAGTGGGAACGGAGACTGCAACAGCAGCGAAGACCGTTTTACTGTCGAGGAAGACATCTTGGAGGCCGAGATGGGCACCCGAGCCCAGAGGGATCCCAGCAAAGAATGTCGATAATGGTGCCAATCCGTTCCCAAACGGTGTTGCTACCGAAAGTACGACACCCGCTGTCTTTGAACAGGGGAGGTCCTTGGTGCAGAATTCCGGCTCGAAGTGCAGCAGTGACAGGCTCTCAACCAATGCTCGAGCCGCTGGTTGGCCGCGGGCAGGTAAAGTTTGTTGCGGTGTGGCGTCTTCCGCGTTGGTTGTGGTGGCTCAACGTCGGCGCAGGCGCAAGGCTGGCCCGGTTTTGCTGTTTGCTCTTGTCGCCGGACCTCACAAACCGGTGGCACGCAACAAATGCCTATGCGCATAGGCCAGAGAATGCAAGACCGCCTGCTTCTGACAGCACGGGAGCACCCTGGCTTTTATAGTCGAAGCCGATGACGGCTAGGGGCCCGGGGCTCAGGGCTGCTGTCGCTTCTGGGATCCGAGATAGAAGCACCCATCAAAGTCAGCATAACGTTGCATCGCAGCACATGTCTCTGCTTCCCCTGATCAAGACCAGTGGCCAACTTTGGGGCGCGCCTCAAGAAGCGAGCTTCTCTGCCTTGTGGCCACAGGCCCGGGAGTCGGGTCGAGACCGGAGACAGGGGAGCGCAGTGCGTTGATATATGCAACTGGCCGTCTATTCCAGGTCAACATGAACTCGTTGAGCTCTGTTGACGAGGCGATCTGATATATAGAAAGACTTCATCCAACAAGCAACGATCGGGAACCAGCAGTTGATAGCGGGGCAGCGATCCGACAGCGCCACCAAGACGAGAAAACCTAATCTGGTCGCAATCTACATAGATGCGCGGGTGGGAGGAACGCTCCCCCTCCCATGAATGCTTGCAGACGTAGGCCAAAAGGTTGCCCTGGCGGTGCGAGTCCTGTAACCTTCCCCAAATTCGGACGGCGCTTTCTCTTTGGGTCCCTCTAGATCGGCCGGGTAGGTGCTCGCGCAGCCATCACCACTTGGATTCTTTTCCGTGTACCGCGGACCAGACAGCCCGCGCACAGGCCAGCAGGAGCAATGGACGGAAGAGGGAAGAACCGCATCCATTGCAACTGTCGCATATGTACGCCCTCGTGCTAGACATTGAGCGAGGCGGCTTATGACGGCTGTGGTGCAAGGTATCACGTGCGGTGAGCCGATCAATCCAACTCTCGCCAAGCAGCGTCCTGCAGAGGCAGGCAGACAGCGGGTGTATACAGGTGGCACCTGTTGTAGACATGGTGGCACATTTTGTCCAAGTGCTCGCAGGCCTCGGCCGTCTGATGGCGCTCGCTTTGGGGCTATCTGCTATGCATTCCCCGATCCAGCCGAGCGGGCCAAGGCAGAAGAGAGAGAGAGAGAGAGAGAGAGAGAGAGAGAGAGAGGCTTGGCGCTGGATGCAGCGAGAACGGGAGAAGCTGGGCGAACGTCGCCGGCTGAGAAGCAGTCCCACCAGGTGCTCTCTCCAAGAAACAAGACGTGGCGGGGCTGTGCGACCTCAGATGACTCCAATGCCGCTGCCCGCCTTGGATAAGACCGCGATCCAGTCGTCAGCGACACAGGCCCGATCCTGGCCAGCCTGGCGTCCGCCACCCTTCTGGTTCTACCCGTGTCGCCGGCAGATCGTGCTTGGTTGGTCCTCGCTTCTGGGTGGTGCCGACGGGGGCTCTCCCGCCGTCCATGACCCTTCTAGTAAGCCGCGGGAGGTTCTGGGCAGCAGGGGATCTGAGCAGCTCGGCCCCCGCAGGATCTTAGTTCCCGTAGTACCCAGACTGGCGGCCGTGCTTCACGCGAGCGATGTCTCCGGCTGCGAAATGACAACCGGTCCGAATCAATCTGTGGCAAACAGTTCAGTTTCCTTTAACAAGAAACAGAGCACAAGGCTCGAGCTGCACAGACACAACATCAGAGCTATTTAGGTAGATAGATGCCTTCTGCTGGCTTCTTTTGTTCCAGGTAGTAAGGCGAGCTCACTGTTGGCCGGTTTTCGAGCCGACGTTTGTGATTCATGCCGGGCTCTCCTTCTCCTGGGCAGGGTACGCAGGCCGTCTGCGGGTTAGGGTTGTGAATAGGGGGTGGCTTGTGCACGCGGTTTGTGGCTTGATCCGCTTGTGGCTCAACCATTCTAGGGGCGTTCCACGCCATGTTCAGGAGCAGCATCACGCTTCTTTAACCTCCTTTCCAGCTTCTAGAATTCGCGGCTTCTTTCTCCCCAGGGCTGCCAACAACCACTAGTCTAGCCCTCGTTGCACGAACCAGTCGCAATCCAATGGCGCGCATGGAAATTTGAAGCTGGAAACGCGGCAGGCAGTCATCCGTTAGAATCAGCAATATTCCTGTCCTTTTTTTTATCCATTTTCTGCTTGAGGAGCTACCACACACAAGTCGCGGCATTTATTTCATGTTTTTATGATGCTGGTAACTTCTACTCCACCGGGCCGAATATCCTCTCCAACTACAGAAGCATCACCGCCTCCTCTTCTGCTCATCGAGCACTCTATCCACACCCAATGTCCTCTGGCACAGGCTGAAAGGATCTCTGGGAGATGTGGGCGCCTATGATCATCCATGAAGGCTGCGGTGGTAACTCCCCTAAATCCCAGTCTGCTTGTTCCTGGTCCTGAGTGTCGTATCCGACCGAAGTAGGGCGGTTGGCTTCGATCACCTCCGCTAGAAGCCTGGAGGGATCAAGCCAGTGCACGACAAGGAATAGTACGCTGGCATGATATAGCTCTTTCTTTCTAGGCTACGCACTGCCAACTGGATCCTTGATTGCTACGGAGGTCCCCTTCCTAAATTCGACCCTTCCAGTGCGCCCAAGTCAGCTTCGGAGCTCGTAGTATATTCCTACCCATTTTAAGCTCAAGTCGGCAGTGAGGATGACCCAAAGCTCTGTTTGGCTTGATCGAGTCACCGGAAAGCCAATTCCGAGCAAAGGAGCACGGAGAATATCTATCATAGAGTGGTTGGGTGGGGGGTACCTTCCGTTTTTGGCTCCCACCCGGAAATTCCAGGGCGTTCCTGCCCTCATGTCCCAGCCATACCTGTGAGCCTTGGGAGAAAGACCATGACCTAGGGCTGCTGACCAGATCAGACCCTTCCAGAAAAATCAAACGGTGGGGAAAAAACAAAGTTCGTGGTCACCACAATCCTTGCGGCTGACCTGTTTCTGGTCTTCTATCAAAGTGCGACTGGAGCGGCATCCAAATCTTTGCACCATGCTCTAAGCAGCCTCCTCTTCTTCTGCTTCTTCTTGGCTCGAAATAACTATTCCAACTACTGTTGCACTGCATCTTTGCAGCACCAACCGCCGAGATGGCTGCTGCCCAGATCCTGCTGGCTCCCACATCGGGGTCGGCAGGCAGGGCCCGAGGCGCCATCGCGGTGGTCGGCCTTGCTTGCAGGTTTCCGGGCGACGCAACAGACTTGGCTGGCCTCTGGAATATGATGGCAGAGGGCCGCAGTGCTTGGTCTGAGATACCAAAGTCACGCATGAATATCAACGGTTACTATCACCCGGATCCAAACCGCCAGGGCAGCGTGAGTAACCTCTGCCCTGTCTCTCAGACAACCGAACCTGTTTCTCTCTTTTTCTTGCGCTCCTTCCTGCCTTCCTGCTATACGACTGTTCACTAATAACACTAAAATAGTTTCCTATCCAAGGCGCGCACTTTCTGAAGGAGGATGTGGCAGCCTTTGACGCACCGGTAAGATCGCGCTCTCAAGCACATCATGAGCCTCTGATCCTTGAGGCCGAAGATGCTGATCGTTACATCTACTCCGCAGTTCTTCTCTATCTCTCCGAACGAAGCCAAGGCCATGGACCCCCAGCAGAGAATTCTTCTCGAGGTCACGTACGAGGCCATGGAGAGTGGTTCGTATTCTTTCCATTTCTCTGCTCCCATCACGAACTCCTTGAACTAATATGGTGTCCGCAGCTGGAATCCCACGCGAGGCTCTGGATGGCAGTGATACCACTGTCTGGATAGGCTCTTTCGTCAAAGGTGAGCGCCCGTGCCTCCAATTTCCTTCGTACCTTATTAGTCCCCGATCTAATCTTTCCACTCTAGATTATGAGCAAGTGTGTCTACGAGACCAGGACAACGCGCCACAGTATGCTGCAACTGGGAATGGAATTGCTATTCTGGCAAACCGCATATCTCATTGCTACAACCTGACGGGAACAAGTCAGACAATCGACACTGGCTGCAGTGCCAGTCTGGTCTGTGTTCATCAGGCATGTCAAAGTCTGCTGAGTGGAGAATGCTCTACTGTGAGTATCTCCCCAACACCCGAGTTTCCTATGATGGCCAATCCGATTTTTTTTTTTTTAAAAAAAAAACTAACGCGCGTGTCAAGGCGATTGCTGGTGGTGTCGGCCTGATGCTCACCCCGAACACGATCCTCCCAATGACCGCTATGGGATTCTTGAGCCCTGATGGGAAGAGCTTTTCCTTCGACTCCAGAGCAAATGGATACGGCCGCGGCGAGGGTGCCGGCATAGTCATCCTTCGCAGACTGGAGGACGCTATCGCCAATAACGATACTATTCGCGGCGTGATTCTCTCAACAGCAAGCAACCAGGACGGTCGCACTGCCGGTAGGACTCATCTCAAACCTGTGACTTGTCATTATGATGTGGTGTCGCGGCCAGGATGCTTACACCTATCTTCCCGCGTATCTAGGCATCACCCTCCCCAGCATGGAACGCCAAGCAGAAAACATCATTCAAGCTTACAGGAAGGCAGGAGTTTTCCCAGAGAAAACGGCATTTATCGAGTGCCATGGAACTGGCACCAAGGCTGGCGATGTTCGGGAGCTGCAAGCTGTGCACCGAGCCATGACGCGCTTCCGAGACATTGAAGATCCGCTGCTTGTGGGATCTATCAAGACCAACATCGGCCACCTCGAGGGTGCAGCTGGAATTGCGGGATTGATCAAGGCTATCCTGGTGACCGAAAAGGGCTTCATTCCCAAACACATCAACTTTGAGGAGCCCAATCCAGCAATTGAGTTCTCCGGATGGCGAGTTCGTGTCCCTACAGAACTAACACCCTGGCCGGTCAAGGGACTCCGCCGTGCGAGCGTCAACTGCTTCGGATTCGGTGGCACCAACACTCACGCCATTGTCGAGGACGCTGCGCACCACCTAGCAGCGGCTGAGTTGCCAGGCTACCACGGATGCCGCATCTTCCAAGACACCAATACCCTCCCCCGAACCCGCCAAGCACTCAGCGGTGACACACCTCAACTTTTTGTGTTTTCTGCTCATGAGAAGAACCTGGTTGGAGCCGTTGCCAAATCCCATGCTTCTTACATCCGCGACCAGATCGAACAGAGCGGAAGCAACGATATTATGGCCCGGTATGCACACACCCTTATTCAGCGACGGTCGAGGCTGGACTGGAAGGGCTACATCGTCAGTCATGACTCGACAGATCTTTTGAGAAAGCTGTCCATGGGAGCAGTTGAACCTACTATGCAGTCTCCCCGGGGCGCCGAGATCCGACTCGCATTCGTCTTCTCTGGCCAGGGTGCGCAGTGGTGGGCCATGGGCAGAGAGCTTCTCGAGTACCCTGTGTTCGGAATGAGCATCGCCGCAGCCGACTCGTACATTCGTGGCTCCCTGAAGGGGAGGTTTGATCTGATAAGGGAATTGATAGCTGCGGAAGACGAATCGCTCGTCGACCAGCCACTGATGTCGCAGGCACTCACAACGGCGGTGCAGGTGGCACTTGTTGACCTCCTCGCAGCGAGCAATGTTGTGCCAGCAGCCGTCGTGGGACATTCTTCGGGCGAGATTGCGGCTGCATATGCGTGTGGTGCAATCACGCGAGAGAGTGCCTGGAGGACGGCTTACTTCCGGGGCCACTGCATTGCAACCTGGCAGTGCACCGACCTTGCACCTCAAGGTCGCATGCTCGCCGTTGGCCTCTCTGATCAAGAGGTTCAAGAATACCTTGACAAGGTCCCTCCTGGCTCGGTCCGAATCGCATGCTACAATGGCCCGAAGCTTGTCACTCTTTCTGGAGATGCGGACTCCATCCTCGAGATCCAAAAGGCGCTTGTGAGCGTCAGCGTCTTCAACCGCATGGTACAAGTGGATACGGCCTACCATTCGCATCATATGGATGAGGTGACTGATAGCTATCGCCAAATGATCGGACACGTTGAAGTCAACCAAGAAGATATGAGGGCTACAATGTACTCGTCACTGACAGGATCGGAAATCACAGCCAGGGACCTGGACGCCAACTACTGGGTCAACAATCTTGCCTCTCCAGTTCTCTTCCACAAAGCTATGCGGGCAATGTCTAGAGCCATAAAGCCTGATATCATAGTGGAGGTAAGCCCTCAATCCACATGGGCCGGCACTATCGTCCGGATTCTCGCCGCCATGGACTACCGGGACCCGGTTCCCTGTCTTTCAGTCCTTCACTGGAATGTCAACGCGACTGAGTCTACCCTCAATCTTTTAGGAGACCTGTGGGTTCGGGGCTGCAACATCAGGACCGACTGGACGCGCTCCAGGCACGGCGCTGACGTTGACATGTTGCGGGCTCCGCAGCACTTGTACGACCTCCCTCCGTATCCATGGAATCACAGCACCAAGTACTGGTCCGAGTCAAATATTTCTCGCGGCAACCGGTTTCGGTCACACGGCCGAGAGGATCTGATCGGGGCCCCCGTGAACTGTGGCATTCCAACGAATCCGTCCTGGCGTGGCTTCTTCCGCATCAGTGAGAACCCATGGATCGAGGACCACCAGGTACAGAGATCAATCATATACCCCGCGGCTGGGTATATCACCATGGCTATTCAGGCTGCGCAGCAGCTGGCAGAGTCTTCGAATCAGGATATCTACGGCTATGAGGTCTCGGAATTCGAAATCTTCAGCCCCATCATCATCCCTCGCTCTACCGAGGGCGTCGAGTACACAATCCTGACCAGGCTTGCTCACGGCTCTCCATCGTCGTCTCCAGCATCTCTTCGAGCCCCAGTAACTCACAAGTTCACTATCATCACGAAGACCGGGAGCCACGCCAACCTAAACCACGCGCAGGGGCTTGTGAGCATCATCTACGCCAGTAGCAACGAAAACCAAGTGGACGGGCATGGGGCTGAGGCTTCTCTGCTCTGTCGCAAGTATCAAGAGACCAAGATATCTTGTGGTCAGTCACTGAATCCAAGGCATATGTACGAGCGCCTGGACAGTCTTGGACTCAATTACGGCCCAATTTTCCGCAACATTATTGCTATCAAGAAGAGCCAGACTGATCCGCGTCTGTGTCACGCCGAAGTTGCCGTTCCGGACACAAAGTCGAGGATGCCCTTCGGCTACGAATTTGCGCACATCATCCACCCTGTCACTCTTGATAGCATTTTCCAGACCGTTTTTGCTCTGGGAGAGGATGAGATTATGTTGCCATGCGCCATCAAGAGTGTTTTCGTCTCGGCCAGCACACCCCAAGGCGCTGGAACAAAGTTCCTTGGCTACACCACAGCCCATGCTGCCGGTCCCCGGCAGGTGTCCGCGGAAATCACCATGTTTGGCGAACAGGTGGACAAGCCTTTGGTGGTGGTCAGAGGACTTGAGCTTAAGTCTGCCTGCCCAGCCGATGGCCTCGCATACCTACCCAACCATCGCAATCTCTGCACTGAGATCGTGTGGAAGGAAGACGTACGCGAGACTGCGACGGACAACCTTGGGACCTGGCTAGACCTCCTCGGGCACTCAATCCCATCACTTTCGGTCCTGCAAGTCGGAGGGTCAGCTGCCACTGCCGTGGAGGTCCTTGGCATTCTCGAGGCCGGATATGAAACACCTCGATTCGCGTCCTACACCATGTGCGAGTGCCCAGAAATGACAATCCTGGAGCTGCAGAAATCCTCGCTTGCCAGCAGAGTCCTAGAGCGAGTGACATGGGATGCAGCCCCTCTGTCGGCCATTGCTCCAGGAACATGCGACCTCATCGCTATCCATCAGTCCCGGGTCGAGGATGTTGCAATGCTGAATAGCGTTCTGACAAACGGAGGCCACGTCATCGTGGAGCTGGACGAGAATGCCTACGGAGGATTAGAGGCATGCTTCACCAGCCTCCGCTCCATGTTTATGAACGGTGGTTTCTTGGAGCTTAGACTGCTTACAGGTCTCGGGCGTCTGCCCAAGGGACAGCATTACATCCGCGGTAGAAAGTCGCCTACTCGAGCAGAGCTCCCGTCGTCCATCGGCACAGTGGAGGTTGTCATAATCACCCCACACGACCTATCCCCCCGAGTCGACACTCTCAGCAAGGCCATAGCGAGCCACATCGGAGGGTCCTTGGCGAAGGACTGCAGGATTGTGCAGTTTTCCCATCAACTGGAGATTTCTGGCAGCCAAGCAGTCCACATCTCACTTCTTGAGACCGAGAAACCGTTCATATTCACAATGAGTGAGGGCCAATGGGCGGCGATGCACAACCTATTTCGGCTGCGCAACATGATCTGGGTCACTGGTGGGGGTCAAATGTCAGTCCGGGATCCTCGGCTGGCGGCAGCCATCGGATTGGCTCGCACCTTGCGATCAGAAGACGCATCACGGAGACTTGTGTCTATCGACATCGATCTTGAGGCTGACGGGGACATCGACACCATAGCCCGGGGTATCGGCTCGATTCTTGAAGGCGTGTTCATCAAGCTCACAATCCAGAAAGATTTTGAGCACGTTTTGCGAGGCGGTAAGCGATTCATCCCCCGCCTCATGACACTTACGGTTCTGAACTCCTTGATTGAGAAGGGCAACAAACGGCCCGAGGATATCGAGGACTTTCCCCTTTGGCAGAAACACCGGCCCCTGAGGCTCTCCCTGGAATCAGTCACCGGGAATGATGGCTTGTACTTCGAAGATGACTTGGAAGCTGCTCGGCCCCTGGGTAAGCGGGATATCAGGGTCAAGATCAGCACATGCCATCTCCTTCCAAACGACCTCGAAGCAATAGTCAACCATAGCGGGGACGGTATCGGCTCCGAGGCGACTGGAATTGTGGTTGAGGTTGGGTCTAATGTGGACAACTGTCGCGTCGGCGACGTAGTTGCAGTCATTGCTCGCGAGACTGTCAAGACATCTGTCGTGGTCGATAGGAAGTTCGCCTGGGTCCTCAGCAGTCTCGCCACATCACTTCCCTACTTTTCTCCCACGGCAACTCTCACAGCGGTGTACGGGCTCCTCACATTCGGTCAACTGAAGAAAGGGGAGACCATTCTGGTGCACGCGGCTGCCTCTGCATATGGTCAGGCCGCCGTAAAAATTGCGCAGACTAAGGGAGCCGTTGTGATTGCCGTGGTATCGAACGAGGGGCAACGACACGTGGCCCAGGAGAAGCTGCACCTACCCGACGGCATGATACTAGAAGCTGATCACCATCTCACATCCGGTATCAAGCGCCTCACCAACGGAAGCGGTGTCAATGTAGTGTTCAACCCTACGCCCCACTATATTGCAGTTAACTTCGAATGCTGTGCCGAGTGTAAGTCAGGTCCCCCAAATACTATCCAGTGTGATCACCAAAGTCGATAAACATGAGGATTGGACTATAACCCGTCAAGGAACCGCATGCTAACAATCATCAAACGCAAACAGATGGACGTGTTGCACAAGTAGCCTTCAAGTCTCTGGAGTCTCCGGAAATGCACCGGGCAGTGCTAAAGAAGGCTTCGTTCGAGGTGTTCGACGTTTGGAGCCTTGCCAAGCACCGACCATCCGGCATAGACGAGGCACTTCGCCAGATGAACTGTCTGCTATCAGAGAAGGGGAGTACGATACTGCAACCAGATCCTATCCATGAGCAACACCTCGGCGACCTAAGCGCCGCGTTCAAGTCATTTGCTGCCGACCCGTATTTGGGCATGCACCTCCTTTCGGCGGGGGACACGGCTCGAGTCCCGATCCCAGTAAAGCTAACAAAGCCTGTCAGGCTGGCGGCAAAGGCGGCATACATACTTGTCGGGGGCTTTGGCGGAATCGGACGGGCCGTTGCGCAGCTGCTCGTCGAGAAGGGAGCCCGGAATATTGCGTTTCTTTCTCGGTCTGGTCCGACATCCAAGGAGGCCGTCCACTTGCTGGATACAATGAAAACACAGGGAGTGACGACCCAGAACATCCTGGTTGATATTTGCGACGAGTACCAGCTAAAGCAGGCCGTGGAAGCCGTCAAGAAAGTGATGTCTCCTATCAAGGGGGTCATCCAGTGTGCAGCCGTCCTCCAGGCAAGCCGTTCCAGCCATCTTCCTTGGCTTTGAAGCATCCGGCCAGCATTTTACTAACAACCATCTGCTAGGATTCCACCTTCGAAACGATGACGTTTTCTCAGTGGGCAGCGGCCTTCCGTCCCAAGGCAGCGGGGTCCTGGAATCTGCATCGCTGCCTGCCGGATGACATGGACTTCTTCATTCTCCTTTCCAGCGCCTCGGGTATCTTGGGTAACCATGGACAGGCGAACTATGCCGCGGGTAACACTTTTCAGGACGCATTGGCTGAGCACCGACATTACTTGTCACAGAGAAGTAGGACCCGAGACAGGTATCGACACAGCATCTCGCTGGACCTTGGCCTTGTGCTTGAAGCCGGTATGGTTGCGGAGAATGAGCACCTGCTAGATGTGATGCTCGCCAACGGCTTCTTCGGCATGCGGCTAGCAGATGTGCGGTACCTACTCGAGCGAGCTATGGCAGAACCAGCTAGAGTCGAGACACAGCCGACCCTTCGGCTTCCGCCACAGGTGGTCACAGCCCTTGGAACGGGCGGGCTGACTCTGCAGAATGGAACCTCTAGCCCGCACTGGACGAGCTCTGCCCTGTTCGAGTATCTCAATCGAGTCGACCTGCCCGCTGTTGCTACATGCGCCACGACCGCGGCCACTGGAGCAGTGCAGTCGCACAGTAAAGAGGGTGACAGAGAATTGTATTCCCAGGTCCGGGCGGCGGCATCACAAGAAGAAGCCGACTCAATAGCCATAATGAGCGTGGCGCGCTCGCTGGGCCGGTTCATGGGCATGAGCCCCCCGACTGGGACGGGTGGCATGGGCCACGCCCGTGGAGGCAGCGGGGACAGCACCAATAGCGGCGGCAACACCGAGGGAAGCAGCAGCAACAGCAGCAGCAGCAGCGACCTCAGTGGCGGTCGCCGCACAAGGCGGAGGACCATCACGGGGGTTGCCGCCGTCCTGGATGTGTCCAGGTCGACGGCCAGCAACGGGGTCGACTCGCTCGTCAAGCTGAGTATCACCAAGTGGATCGTCAACCAGACGGGCGTCGCAGTCGGTGATATAGACGACTTCAACAGCATCCGAGAGATCGGCAAATTCATCTCCAAGAGCGTCCGCGCCGCTGATGCCAACGAGAGCGAGTGACGCGGTACTCGACACCACCACTTGATCGACGACAGTCCCTGATATCTTTTGTTCCTATACTGGAATGCGCAAGACTTGTCTCTTCGCCTTTTCTTTTTCTTTTTTTCTTTCTGTTTTTTTTTTCTCCCCCGCTGTTGAACCTGTTATGTGTATTGCTTTTCTGCCTTTTTTTTGTCTTGTCTACTGGCGACTGGCCTCCGACTGATGTGGCATTTTGTGCCTTCGAACGAATAGAGAGAACCAGCCTGCAATGGATAGATACCAAGCGGGGAGTGCTTTTGTTGTTGGTGTACATTGGGGGAAATAACCCCGGAGCGATGCGAAAGTCAGGAGTATGGAATGGGAATATTGGCGTTGTGTCGACTATATGTAGTTTAAGGATAGTAGGTTTACTACGTGTTAGATTACCATATCTCGTGTCTTGTCATGGTAATCTCTCTGTTTGCTGAACTCGCGACCACCATGGATATCCGGCCATGTTTGTGAGTGGCGTCTCGGTGAAAAAGACACGGCTGTAGAATTAATTGTATTGTGCCGGCTCTATCCCATCCCAGAATGAAAATATACAGCATGTCATGATAACGAGTATACCGGCCTCTTTCTCGGCGGTGCGTCTATAAAGAGTAATACATGGGGTATTGAAGTGCGAAGGACTAGTTCGATTTTGGGG
>PYSQ01000578.1:0-17466 GCA_003049435.1 Nakataea oryzae | reverse complement strand
GCCGCCACGGCCGCGGGCGGGCGGGCAGCTCTCGCATATGTAGATTGTGCTATAGATGCAGCAGGCCCGACCAAAGACCCAGACCAGACTGGCGACGGCATCACTCCCACTCACTCCAACACCCAAGAGGCGCCACAGACGGACGCAACACATAACACACACACACACACGCGCACCACCCGCGAGCACAATGGAGACGATAGACCCGGCAACGGGCCGCCAGCTGCCCGCCGACGCGATCCAGCGCGTGCTCTTCATCGCGCCGGCGGTGCACGTCTACAACATCCCGCCGCTGGCCTCGACCAAGGGCTACACGGCCGCCACGTGGACCGAGGACCCCAAGCGCCACATCTTCACCGCCCGCCTGCGCGCCATCGAGACGGCCATCCCGCAGCCCGCCGGCGCCGAGGACCAGGTCAAGACCGACGTCGTGCTCGAGGACCCGGCCACGGGCCAGCTCTTCGCCGCCGCCCCCTACACGTCGCCCGCCGTCGTCGAGCCCGCCCTCGACAGCTCCCGCTTCTTCGCCCTGCGCGTCCAGGACGACTCGGGCCGCAAGGCCGTCCTGGGCATCGGCTTCGAGGAGCGCAGCGAGTCCTTCGACTTTGGCGTCGCCTTGCAGGAGGCCCGCCGCGCCCTGGGCCTCGAGCAGGCGCCCCGGCCCGGCGGCGGGCCCCCGGCCGCCGCCACCGAGGTCAAGCGCGACTGGAGCCTCAAGGACGGCCAGACCATCACCGTCAACCTGAGCGGCACCAAGTTCGCCGGCCGCGCCCGCTCCAGCCAGCAGGACGAGCCCTCGGCCCCGCTCTCCTCCTTCTCCCTGGCGCCGCCGCCCTCAGCCGCCGCCTCGTCGTCCGCCTCCGCCGGCGGCTTCTCGCTCCCGCCCCCTCCTCCCGCGTCTGGCTCCAGGTCACACACCAGGACTTCCAGCAGCGCGGGGCAAAAAAAGACGGCTGCCGACCTCGGCTTTGACGACGGCCAGTTTGGCGAGTTTGCCTGAGCGAAGAAGCGAAACAAGTAGAGGAAGAAAGAAAGAGAGAGAGAGAGAAAGGATGGGGGAATCCACCCCCTTTTTGCATAAGTAGTTTTTCTACTGGCGGGCTGAGCCTTCTGCTACTGGTGTTTTCAAAGCCTTATGTGCGCTTCTGAACGGTAGCGACCTCCCAAATAGGACCTGGACAGAATGCTGGTCTCTTATCGCATTTCTGCTCGCTGATACCCCAATATAATCACTTCTAGGGCTACTCAATACACACCCGCCCCCCGTGGCCTTGGAAAGTAGGAGAGACTCAATATGGTCATCGAGATGCGTCGGCCCCACGTTACGACGGCCCCAGACGTGCAGAAAAGGGCCGGTCACCCGTCTGGAGTATGCGCCTGGTCTCAAAGGTCCGTCTGCATCATTGTCATCGCAGCTGTGCTCTTTTTCCCCCTTGCTCTCGCGTTTGTCGTCAACGGTAGCGACGTTTGGATCACTGAAGTCCGGCGAGGCCGCTGCGTGTCCTGGCTCCGTTTTGTTCAACACGCCGCGAGACAGGGGATCGGTTTCCCGGACATACTCTTGTCTGGAGTTCTCATTCCTTGCACGTTCGTCCCAAGAGAAACCTTCCAAGAAATCCACTCTTGGCTCAAACAATGGCGACAGAGGACTTGGGAGCAAAGGTTCGGAAGGGGTCGTTAGGCCCAGGACAAGAGGCGCCTGAGCGGGCCAGCTCCTCTGCGCCGGCCTTGTACTTGGAAATCACTGGTAGACCCGTACCCCAATTGCCTCCCCAGAGCAGCGCGTCAGGTTTGGTGTTGTAGTCATCAGTCCCTATGGCCCAGAACGGCTCGCTGTACACGAGGGGCAGCACCGGGGCCACAACTGGCCGGTGTCGACCCGAAGCAGCGGCCTGCTGCTGCCCTTGCATCCGCCCCATCGCTTGCCTCTGCGGCTCGCCGTGGATCTCGCTGAGCCGCTGCAGTATCAGCCGTCCCTGCTGCTCCGCCTCGGATAACCGGCGCCGGAGCAGGGCGGCCTGTTTGCGCAGCTTGCGGACGCTTGTCCCGCGCCCTTCGCCGCCGCTCTTGGTGCTGCTGCTGCTGTTGCTGCCTCTGTTGGCAGCTGCGTCTTTGCCGGCCCCCTCGGCCGGCAACTCGGCGAGACGCTGCTCGACCTCCCTCAGGCCCTGGAAGAGCTTCATGGCGCGGTCGCCCTGTCGCTGGAGGGCGGCGGCGAGGTACGCCCGCTCGGGGGCCTCTTGGCTGCGGTGTGCGCACAGGCCTTGGAGAGCCTGGACGTCGACTGGCACGCCCGTGCGGATGATGTTGCTGTGCACCCGCGGGCTTGTTCCCATTGCATTGTGGCTAGCAGCTTTGCTGAGTGGCATTGGGTGCTCTGTGCCAGGCGTTGATGCTGGTCGTAGCAAGTGTGAGGGTTTGACAGAGGCCGTTCAGAGGAGCAATTTGAAGGGGGTTGGTGCTGCTTTGCTCGCAGCGAAAGCCTCTCCGCAGCTTTGGTGCCTTTATCCATGGGCATGGTCGATGTTAGGGATGAAAATTGTTTGTTCTGCCGCCCTGTTCGCCCTAGGATCTGAGGTGTGTTCCCTCATTTTGCCATCTTAAAAGAGAAGAAAAAAACTGCAAGCCCCTTCATTGTTCTGTGACGCGTCGTCAGGATTATCCGCAAGCGGCCCATTTCCGATTGAGCCAAGACAGCTGCATCACGCTTCATGAAAACGGCCAACCCAGTCCCTACCCTGATCAGGCAGCTTTACACGTCACATACCGGTCGCCCAAGCACCATAGATGTGCGATAGTTGATCTTCTTGCGTGCTGTGGATTAGCAGATGATATATGTTGCCCCCCTTTATGGCATAACACTGGCGACCAGACCGATGGTGCCGTTCCCATGCATGACCGTCTCACGGGCTGCCCAAGTTATGCTGTCTAGGCGTCGCCACCCCAGAATTAAGTACCGGTCCGGTCCCGGGTGTAGCAAGTAAAGATTTATGTGTCTCTTGAACCGCCCAACGCCATATATCAAACCAAGAGCCCCTAAGGCCGTCTACAAAGTAAGGCCCAGAATGTGCTACCCAAGAAACAATCAAGAAAAGTGTGCCAAGAACACGCAGCGGAAAGCAGTGCTGATATCCTTTGATTAGTTCTCCGCTACGGGCTCTGACTCCGTAATGAATGTCGCCTCGCAGAACACCGCGCCTGGTTCGTTGGTTTCAGGTTCGTCCCCGACCTTGAGCTTTAGGCTCAGCGGCGTCTTGCGTGGCATGTACTGTGTGGACAGTTAGCACAGAAAATAGCAAGACCGAAGCCAGGACCTCATTCGGGATCAAGGCTGGCTGCATGGCATCGGGGTTCGGTGTAGGGATCTGAACTTGCCTGGTAAATGTATGGCTTGGTGCCAACGGCGGCACCGACAAACTTCTTGACAAACCCGGGAACCTCGGCCATGACATCGATACGGTCAAGGCGGTCCTCGTAGTCGCCCTCGATAAGAGCCTCGACAGGCTTCCCGTCCTTGCCAGTTCCCGACCACGTCAGCTTGACCTTGGCCGGCTCCTTCCAGTCGTTCTCCGAATCGCCCTTGGTCGTGACGTGCTCGACGTGGTTGGAGCAGCCCGCGAGTACAATCTCGCCGTTGCGCGCAACCGCACCGACGCTGACCGTGGTAGAGCCGTACGACGGCGGGGTCGTGTACTCCATCAAGACGGCCGAATGGGTCTTGCCGTGAAAGCTCGCAAAATTCCAGTTGGCGGCGGCATGGTGCGGCTTCATGCCCTGGAGCGCGTGAATAAACAGGCCAAGGCCCTTCATGTCGATGGGCCCATCGGCAGTGGTGATGGTGCCCTCAACCTCGCACCTGGGCCAGAATGCATGGCGCATGCTACCCCAGGGGTTGGCCAGGTCGGTTCCGAACAGGGTGTTGCCCGTCTTGCCGGCGTGGAAACCCGGGGCAGACCTTGTCACCTTGAGGTTGACTATGGCGCGCTCGTCCGTCATGGATTTTATGGTGTAGCAGTCGCCTTCCTCGGACAGCTCGAGGGCGCAGTCGTTGGCGAAGAAGCCCGTCATGTCCTCGCTGAAAAAGTGCTCGCTCAGGGGCGTCGAGCACCACAGGTGTGGCTTTGTGCCATCCAGGTTGAAGACCTTTGAGTTGAACTGGCATGTCGTGCGGATGCCGCTGCATTGTGACGGCGTCAGCACGGCAGAAGCGAGGGCACGTCTGCGCCAGCCAGCCAGCCAGCCCAACAGGCGGACATAAGGCAGGAGGAGCCTTACGCAACGTTGCTATAGATGACTTGGCAAAACGCAAGTTGGCCGTTGTCTCCGACAAGGTAGAAGCTTTGCGTCTCGACGCAGGTAGACTCCATAGCCTTCCATTTGAGGTCGTCGCGCGTCAGCTCCGTGTAGGGCGTCGTCTTGGCCTCCTCGGCGACCGACTTCATCGCGCTCGGCCCGTAGATGGGCTCCTGCGTGCCGGCGACATTGGCCAGCCTGGGCGACGAGAACTCGCGTCAGCTTAGCATCTTGCAAGGGCGTTCTTTTCGGCGTTGGCGGGGACTGATGCGTCGACAGGAGGGTAGGCAGGCAGGCAGGCAGGTGGTATGTAGGTAGCCGGCCAGGGCAAGGGGTGCTGCCTACTGTTGCTTGGCCCAGTTGAACATTTTGGCTATGGGATTTACTCCGATGGCCGTCTCTAGTCGAGCCCGAGTGTTAGAAAGCCCAAGATCAACATCAAGAAAGGATGTCTTGCGTCGTGCTGCTGCTGGCGTTTCTGGGCATCAACCATGGGGTGCAACACTTACCGGCGGGGTTTCTTATGGAGGGCGCAACAGGATTGCGAGCACCTGAGCCAAAGAAGCAAAACAGGGAGGACACTCGGCACAGGCTTTTTGGCAGTTGAGCGTGGTGTCTCGGGTGGTGGATGACGGGGCGAGAAGGGATGTCGGGGCGGATGGCGGCCAAAATTTCTGGAGCACACCGCTTGCCCGTCAGGTCACCACGGCTGTCGTTCCTGACGGCGTTGGGCAGAGAGGGACCGGACCGGTCGGGAGAGGGGTTCCACCACGCCCAGGCGTCGCAACAGGCGGGACGAGCTGAATGGGTACTGGCGGCTGGCCCCCTTGTGGCTTGCACAGGTGTGGTGGACGTCACCGATGCCCCGGTTTTTTTCTTTTGCCTCTGCTGCAAGGCCCAGCACGGGTCGCTGCAGGGCTGCAAAGTGGTGGAGGGGTCCCTAGCCCGCTCGCTGATGGCACCAAGCCGCACTTCGGCCGACAGGGATGGCACAGATCCCGGCACTTGGGAACCACGCTGCGGGCTGTGTGTGGCTGATGGCCCGGAAATCCTGGCCTGGATTTTTTTTCCCTTCGCCCGCCCCGCCCCGTTCAGAGAATTAATTGTATGTGCGCCCCACAGTTGCGCGGCCAGGTCACCACGAACGCCCCAAGTTGAATCTCGCGACGGCCACTCGGCGATCAACAGTAGTGACGGCGACGACCGAGACCACCGGCACCTATACCTACACCCGCTCCGACCACAGCCCCTCTTGGAGAAGCCGGCTATATCTCAGGAGGCACCATGTCGAAGGCGCGCGCCGCCGGAGCGGTGGACCAGATCGTCAAGCTCATCGTCGGAGCTGGGCAGGCGAGCCCGCAGCCGCCAGTCGGCCCTGCGCTTGGAAGCAAGGGAGTCAAGTCCATGGACTTTTGCAAGGTACGCCATGCGGACGATGTGCATGGTGCTAGCCGGCTCAGAAGCTGTGCGCACTCCCAGACCAAGCCGTGGTCCAGACGGCTAACAGAGACGCATCATGCAACCCGCAAAACCACAGGAGTTCAATGCCAGGACAGCACACATCATCACCGGCACGCCAACACCAGTAATGATAACAGTCCGCCCCGATCGGACATTTCACTTCGACGTGCGCACGCCGCAGACATCCTGGCTGCTGCTCAACGCTGCACAGGTGCCGCCGGGCAAGAAGGGGAAAAGGAAGGGAGCCAGCAATCCAGGCAAGGAAATTGTCGGCACCATTTCTCTCAAGCACGTTTACGAGATTGCCAAGATCAAACAATCTGAGCTCCGGCTTTCTGGCTTGCCGCTGGAGGGCCTCTGCCGTTCAATCATCTACCAGGCAAAATCGGTTGGTGTAGACGTTGTGGCGTAGTTGCGATGCGCTTGTTGATGGATGTACCTTTAACAGCGGAACAGGGCGGGGCAAAAGACGCCTTGCGCACATCTGCAACTGTACTATAGTGTACCTGACCCGTATGTGGTTCAAACAAGGAATAAACAAAAAGAAGAAGAAGAAAAACCCTCTGGCCCATGCTTCTCTCAGCATACAACAGAGAAGCTTGTGGCTGATATTTTGTGTAAGAAAGACAAACACGTCCGGACAATGGCCGTAGTCCGGGGTTGACGACATTCATATTCGCCTCCTTGCATGCGAGGAGGTTCAATAAGAGGTGATGGTGGTGGTGGCGTTGACGCCGAGTCCACGATGCGTAGCACCGGATAGCGACGCATTCACGCGGCTTTGCCACATCGAGATGGTTTTTTTTGGGGCCAGTTTTTTTCTTGCTTTCTATTTTTTTTTCGTCCCCTCTTTTTCACTCCTGGGCCCAACCGTCTAATTCTTACACAGCGGTTGCAGAGTTGGCGTGCTCTAGACAGGAATTGGCCGTCTGGAAAGAATGGCTTGACGTAATACGCGGCACCTTTGCCGGCCTGGTTGAAGAAGCAATGAGATGAATTTTGCAGAGCTGCATGCGGGATTGCTGTGCGTGCGTGTGAAGTAATAGCAACAGCATTCCCAGCCGAGCCGGGTATTAAACTTCTTTGGCTGCAGATCTGTTGGCTCGGGTTGCTCCCCTCATGGACCAGACGGCCAGACTCGACCACCGCCGATTGGCCGACGTTGCAAGGCAGGGGCTCCTCAGCGGCCGGTTCCTGCCCAGGCCATGTGCAGAGATGTGCAGAGGGTCCGGCCGCTGGCAGGGCCGTGGACTGGTCCCAAGCGGCAGGCGGCCTCGGGCCCGGAGGGAGCGTGAACGGGCTAAAGGATCAACAGTTGGACGCCACTGGATGCTACCCAGAGTCGCGTTTGCATGACGACCGAGACCCCAATCTGGCCACGGACACGCAGGGCGCAGAGTGGGGTTTTTGGGCGAACACCTGTGACCCCTGGTCCGATAACAGAAACACTAGCACCCCGCGCCGGTAACCGAGCCGCTGGTTGGCTTCGCTGACACGTTGTGGCACCTCGAGGGGCTGTGATTCGGCGGCTGCAGATGCCAACATTGCTCGGGTTGCGTTCCTCGCCGCGCGCCTGAGGTTTCCCCGAGGCGACCTTGTTGAGTAGGCACCTGCCATGCACCTAACCGTAAGCACCTGAATGCTGGTGCCCATGATATATACCCCCCAGCGAGACTCGTGCGCATGTCGACGAGGGGCGGATTTGAAATAAATAAAATTAAAATAAGATATGGAAGAAAGAACCCTTCGAGAACCTGGCCGCTGGGGGCGGTTCTCGATCTGGGTTTCGAGTCAGATGGAGGGCGAACCGTGCGGCCCGCCCAATCCGCACATCCCCGAACCCGCCTTCCCTGGTTCCTGCGACGTTCCTGCTGGCGCAGCCGCACGTCTCATCGGGCCTGTAACGGATCAAAGACAGGGGGGTGCGCGACCCTGGGCTCAGCAGGTATCAGATCGAAATTTGGGAGCTGCGTAGGTAAGTAGGTACATAGCTAGTCGAGGCATGCAGAGGCAGGCAGCTGTGTGTAGTGGGTGGCCCCTTTGCGCTAGCCAGGCAGTCATGGCCAGCACCGACGCAGAGAGAAGGCAGCCTGCCCGCACGAGCTGCCGAGGAACAAACCGGGCTGCTGCGCGAGGTGGCCATGCCGAGCACAGTGACCGGGGGTATACCGGGGATATCGGAAAGCCTGGCAGGCTGCGTGGACCCGGCCGGTTCTGAGCCCCACCACGACGACGAGACTGACCTGCCCGCGGGCTCCTGGTGCTGCCCGCAAGCCGGACCGCTTGCTGTCTTATCCGCCTGGTGCGAGTGGGCGGGCAGTGAGTGGGCTGGAGCTTGGCCCTTGCCCATCCCCAACCTGTGCAACCCGTGCCGACGTGCGGCCATTACTCACGAACAAGTACTCCAAGCATTTTTTTTTCTGTTCCTCCTCGCCTTCCGAAACGCCCGCCTCCTTTCTCCCTGCACCCTCCCTCCTCGACTGGGCATTCTTTTGCTTCCGCGTGCGACTCGTTTGGGCGCAGTTCACCCGACACCGTTGCACCGTTGCAGCCGATGGTCGACATGGCGAGCCTCCCTAGCGAGGATCCCTCCGGCCCATCCGCTGGCGCTGGCTCAGGTATGATACAACAACGGCCGCATCCCCCCTGGCGCCTCCCCACTCGGCCTCTGCCGGCCTCGATCGATCCTGGGCGTCACCGCAGTTCAATGCGCTCGAGTCCCTTGCTCACGCTTCCTCGTCCGCTCGCTGCATCAGAGCCCCGAGATGCGCAGCCTTCCCCAGAGTCCCAAGCACAGCCAGAGCCAGTCGAGCCCCCGGCACAGGCCGTGCGCTTTCGATCCGTCGTCGAGGAGATCGCTCCCCAGCTGTGCGCCTCCGCCTCGCCCGCCCAGGAACAGCCTCCCTCGCTTCCTCCCGCCGAGCCCGCTGCGACAAAGGAGAAGACGCTGGGCGAGCCCGCCGAGGTCACTCCCGCCCAGCTCAGCGCCCTGGCCAAGTCGCTCCAGGGCTCCCACCTGCACGACCGCCGCATGAACATCTTTTCTTTCCAGCCAGTTTCTCTGCCCGCATCGAGGGTACGTAATGGATTCCTCCCCGCCCAATTTGTCTTGTGATCCTGCTGCCGAGAAGCCGCAGGCCCGCAGCCAAGCCATTGGGCGAGCCCGGGCCGATAAACGGATCGTGCTGACATGGGCTCCTCATCCTGCTCCAGACTGTTTCCCATGACGACGAATCGCGGATTTCGAGCAGACAGAACACCCGCAGCACTGCAGGGCCGACTCAATCTCCCCTGCCCAGTCCAAGAGCCCCCGATATGCACTCTCCTCCGCTCACGCCCGCCGCCACCGGCCAGACGGACGCCGAGACCAGGCGGCAGAAGGACTCGAAATCCGGAAGCCGTCCCGACCTCATCACGCCCCAGGACTCGACCCAGGAGTCCTCTCCTCCTGCTTCCGCCCGACCGAGCCTGCGCCCCGAGCCCCAGTCGTCCACCGAGGATGTTCCACGCCGCCCGAGGTCGTCATACGAGAAGGAAGCATCGAGCAGAACTAGCGGGCACCGCAGGGGCATGTTCTCGGTCGGTCCCGGGAGCCTCCCGGTATCGAGGGAGTCTAGCCCCTCCCGACTTGCCGCCTCGCAATTGTATTCGCGCCCCTTCACGCCCGATGGCGACGTCAACGATCCGTATGCGGCCCACAGGCGACCTCAGCAAAAGAACATTGAGCCTCGCTTCCAGTTTTCCCTCAGCAAGAAGAAGCTGGGGTCGCCCGCGTCGTCCTCGGCGGGCTTGAGAGGCTCGCCGGACAAGCGTAGCTCAAGCTTGTTTGGGGGCAAGAACAACGATCTTGACCGAGAAACCAGCAAAACCCCGACCGTCAACAGCAGCAGGCCGGGCTCCATGGCGGATCTGAAGCGCTTCTTCAAAGTGGGCCAGAGCAAGGTCCCGCGCTCTTCCTCACCGTCGCCATCGGTCAAGTCCACCGGTAGAGTCGTTTCGGCTTCCAGATCGCCCGCACAGGTTCCGTTTGGCAGTGACCACGGCCTTTCGTCCAAGTACGGGAAGCTCGGCAAGGTCCTCGGCGCGGGCGCGGGCGGCTCCGTCAGGCTAATGAAGCGGGGCGAGGACAACACCGTGTTTGCGGTCAAGGAGTTCCGCCCCCGCCATACGTACGAGACCGAGAAGGAGTACGTCAAGAAACTCACGGCCGAGTACTGCATCGGCTCGTCCCTGCACCATGGAAATATCATTGAGACGCTCGATATTGTGCAGGAAAAGGGGAAGTGGTACGAGGTGATGGAGTACGCGCCTTACGACCTCTTCGCCATCGTCATGACGGGCAAGATGTCGCGCGAGGAGGTCACTTGCTCGTTTCTCCAGATACTGAGTGGCGTCACGTATCTGCACAGCATGGGGCTTGCCCATCGCGACCTGAAGCTGGACAATGTGGTCGTCAGCGAGCACGGCATCATGAAGATCATCGACTTTGGAAGCGCCCACGTGTTCAAGTATCCCTTTGAGAATGGAATAAATCTCGCAAAAGGTAGGCTTCCAGTATACGCAGGGCTTCTCAAAGCAAACAGGAAAACCTGCTCGTTTGTTCTCGCAGGCGACCCGAGTGCTAACTCTGTGTGCAACTCCAGGCATCGTCGGTTCTGATCCGTACTTGGCTCCCGAGGTGTACGACGAACGGAAATACGACCCGGCAGCGGTTGACATATGGTCGTTGGCCATCATTTACTGCTGCATGACGCTCCGCCGGTTCCCGTGGAAACTCCCGCGGATGACGGATAACTCGTTTAAGCTCTTTGCAGCCGAGCCAACGCCTGGCCATGATCCGAAGAAATTGGTGTTCCCGGCGTCCAAGTCTATGACGGATCTGAGCGACACTCCCCCCCGAGACGTGTTCGTCGAGGCCGACAAGGACAAGGCGAAGGCGGACCCTGAGACCAAACAGCCCGCGCAACCTCAGCAGCAGCAACAGGGCGATGGAGCCGCACCAGAGAGGCGCGAGATAATCAGGGGTCCATGGAGGATATTGAGATTGCTGCCCCGGGAAAGCCGGCATATCGTCGGGCGCATGCTGATGCTTGACCCCAAGGATCGGGCCAAGATGTCAGAGATCATCGAGGATCCCTGGGTCGCGAACACCATCATTTGCCGACAGGACGGGCCCGGGCAGGTGGTTTCGGCAGAGGACCACACCCACGTCCTGGAGCCGCCCAGTACCGCTTCCACGTCGGCACCGAAATAGAAGAGGGTCTTTGAGGAAAGCGCTGTGCGGGGCAACTTGCACGCCTCGAGAGGCCACCCTCAGACGTCTCCCTTGCATAGAAGGAGGCCACGCCCTTCTATGATGGCGTTTTCGTGGACGCACAAGAGCTGAGGATGGCAACCAGAGTCATTTCATGCGACCAGGCACGTATTGATCGACTGACGAGTGCTTTTATCTTTATTTTTAATTGTTTATTCATCTTACGAGTTATGAGCCCTGGGTCAGCAGTGGCGGGGCGGCACACCTTGACGAGCGGCCTAAGCGATGCCGTCCTCCAACTAGGGTCATCGAGGCAGTCTTGCCCAAAGCGGAGAGAGCAGCGATTTAATATTCCACCAGTTTTTTTTCGGTTGGAAAGGAACGGGCGGTCTTCTTTTCTCTCTCCTTTTTCTTCTTCCTTTTTTCTTCATCATTATCCTTCAGCTGGCCGGTTCTGGGACATTCATCATCACGATCGAACACGGTACTGAGTTGGATACCCTCTTCAGGGAACCTACCAGGCATAGACGCAAAAGATTCTCCATTGCCAAACGACTTCATTCGGGAAGCCGCTTGGTCTCCGTCTTGTTTTCTTCTTTTTTTTCTTGCTACTTGTTCTATATTCCTTTGTTCATGATGAGGAGGGTCGGGCTATGAAATTCCCCCAGCGTGCATGTGTAGACTTTATAGACTCGGGCTTTGATGGAAAGCGCCAGGGAGCTGCCAACTGAAAATTAGCGGTGAATACACATAAGCTTCTATCAAGCGGGCGTGCTCTGTGCTGGTTGACGGCGTTCGCACTTCTTCCGAGGCAGAACTGATGGCTGAACTGGCTTGCTAGGCTAACAATCAAAGCCACATTCGCATCTGCGCAAAGGGCCACACAAGGGGCGAGGAACGGGGGTGGTCTGCGGGTTAGGGTTGGGCAATTGTCACCGGCACATTTCGGTTGATGGCCGGCGGGAGGTGGCGCCCGGACCAATTGAGCAAAAAAAAAAGTTCACGTTCCGAGTTTCTGGAAGCTTCAGGGCCCCATCGGCATTGCCAGAAACAGAGCTCCCCCAGACTTTAATTCTCGGCTGGATTTTCGAAAGCTCTCCTCCCACCCCCTCCACAAACCACCACGCCATCCGTCTCACTAGCGATCGAATCTCCGAGCCACACCACCAACCTCGACAATCTTTTGATCTTGGACTACCATCTCTCTGTCACAATGGTATGCTTGCTGCTTGTACCCTAGCCCGGTCTTGGGATGTGGGATATGCTCCGTCCGCCCCGACGTCCTGGAGAGAGCTGGCATCTTGGGTCCCTGAGGCTAGGCCGCTAACATGTCGCAATTCCAAACGTCATAGGCCACCTCTCTCCGCACCGTCAGGTCCCTGGTGCCGCTCCTGGACCGCGTGCTTGTCCAGCGTGTCAAGGCCGAGGCCAAAACCGCCAGCGGCATCTTCCTGCCCGAGTCCAGCGTCGAGAAGCTCAACGAGGCCAAGGTCCTCGCCGTTGGCCCCGGCGGCCTGGACAAGGACGGCAAGCGCACCCCCATGGGTGTCGCTGCTGGCGACCGCGTTCTCATCCCTCAATACGGCGGCTCTCCCGTCAAGGTTGGCGAGGAGGAGTACCACCTTTTCCGGGACAGCGAGTGAGTTTCCCCTGTCGATGCCTTGATAATCCGCCCGCTTCTTGATGCTAACCAGCATGCTTTCTGCGTCTGATAGAATCCTGGCCAAGATCAACGAGTAAATGCGCAAGCGGCCAACCCACATATCATATCAAGATACCCATGAAATCATGATCAACACCTGTACTATATGACTGTACCAAAGATAAAAACTCGATAAATCAACTTCTCCCGAGCCACGGCACAAGATGCGCCTCTTTCCGGAAACGTGTTGAACGCGAGACGGCATCTCGCGGTGCGGTGCGAATGTACTTTGCCGAAAAGTTCGCGCACATGGATGATATAGGTATTACCTGGCGATCTAGCCGTCGAGGAGTCTGGGCATGTGGGATTATGGTTTGGAAGCAGGAAAGAAAAAAAAAATACAATAATCTCCACTTTATACCTGGTGTCCCCCCCTTTTTTTCCCCTCCCTACTTCTCGCCTTATAGCCGCCGCGCCGTCTCCCACTCCCCTTTCGCAGTTTTCCCAGCCGCATTTCCCAGTCGCACAACGCCGCAGCTAGCGCCCCCTTGAAATTTGTGGTAACTGAGAATTGGGGCTGACAGGCCCATCTCGGACTGGGCTTGCTGCTGTGTTGAGGAGGTCGAACAAGAGGCGAGAGGGGCGCGCATACAGACCCATCGGGACGAGAAGCGATGGGCGGCGGCATTACGAAATGCGATACAATGCTGCAGCCCCTCACGACAAACGGGCGCCAGTGTCTGCCTCCAACATCGGGTTCTCTGGTTCGTGTCGTCTGTTATGGCTGGGAATTTCCCGAGCGGCTGCTGCACCTAGCCGTGGGACCTGGACGGACTTTCAGAGCCTTGTTTTAGCGCCCAACAAACTAACCACATATTGGGGGATTCCTGCGTCTGCTCCCTCATCAGCCTCTGAGTCCCGCCCGCGGAAGCACATACTATCTGTTCAGGACCGCAAGAGCGCCCTTGCGAGAGCAAAGGTGGCGACAGGGCGCTCGGACACAAAGCCAGCGCTCGCTGCTCTATGGCGATTGGGTTGTTGGTCCCGACTAGGGTCGCACCATGGAGCATCGACCGCCGCCTAGGCGCTTCGGCCATCTCCTAAGGACTTCCATCATCTCATGGGCCCAGCAATCGCGCTGGGCGGCACAGCGCTCCCGAGCTTGTGCTCTGCTGTGAAAGATGGCCGCTTTGACGGCTGATCAAGGCTGAGCGCGGCTGGCATAAGGCTTCCATTGTGGTTCTCTCAACGGCCAGCGCTCGCTCCAGGCCCCTCGCGCTCCCCAGCTTTGCGTGAAGGCTTGGAAAGGGGGCTTGGGGATCCGGCTGGCTCACCGACCTCGGCACTGTCACAAAATTGGACGTCATAGTCAGTCGGTGCATTTCTTCCATGCGGCACCGCACCCGTCGCCCATTGGTGAATCGGTGAAGCTGAATCAACTCTCGATGCTCGCGGCTTGGCATCTCACCATCACGGCCTCGGGAGGTAGGCCATGTAGGTAGATGGCTAGGCAGACAGGCATCGTATCGAATGAGCTAACCCAGCAGCTTCAGTGCGAGCCCTTGCGAGGAAGAGGTCGAGAACGCCTGGATCGAGCTTGGTCAAAGGCCCTGTCTTTGTCTTGTCCGTTTCCCCTGGGCGGCTGCATAGCTTTGTTCAGCCCAACCGCCACCAGCATTGATTCCAGGCACTCTGTGCGAGCTGTACTCTCCTTTGTCTCGCAACAGTCCGGCCTTCTTTCATTTTCCCAAGTTCACGCCCCCCTTCCTTAGTCTCCTCCCTCGGTCTTGAACCACAGACCTGTCATTACCTTCATCGCCTCCACTCATTTCCACCAGGAGCCGGCTGCGTCACGTCAACACTGCGCCCCCGACGAAAGGGTCCCATCGATCGCACAACGGCCTTCCTTGGCTCTTCTGTATTCCTTGGTCTGAATCTAAGCATATAAAAGGATCTGTTTCCCTTGTTTTCCGACAGGCTGTGTGTAGATCTTTCCGAAGCATCTTCATCCTTCACCTTCTCTCCTTCACCCACATTCTCTTCATTGTACTCATCGAGCTGTGCCTCGTCATTCTTTTTTCTTCAATTATCTTATTCCAAAACAATAGGACCTTTGCTCTCCTTTACCACATTCTCTTCTCTCTAGCAGAAAAGACAGCAAAGATGAAGACCCTTGCCACCACGACACTTGGTCTCGTGACCGCCTTCGCGACCGCCGCCAACGCTCACAGCGTCTTCACCACCCTCTTTGTCAACGGTGTTGACCAGGGAGATGGCACGTGCGTCCGAATGCCCAAGGATGGAAGCACGGCGACGGACCCCATCGCCGGCATAACCAGCGACAACATGGCCTGCGGCGTCGACGGGCAGAACTCCGTCCCGTACACTTGCCCTGTGCCAGCAGGCAGCAAGCTAGCGTTTGAGTGGCGCCTCTACCCTGACTACGCGCAACCCGGAGTCATCGACCCCTCGCACAAGGGGCCCTGCGCCGTGTACCTCAAGCAGGTGGCCAACATGAACTCGACGTCCGCGGCGGGCCCCGGTTGGTTCAAGATCTGGCACGAGGGCTATGACGAGCAGGCCAAGCAGTGGTGCACCGAGAAGCTCATCGCCAACAAGGGCCTCCTCTCGGTGCAGCTGCCCCCGGGCCTCCCTGGAGGCTCTTACCTCGTCCGCCCGGAGCTTCTGGCGCTGCACGAGGCAGACAAGGGCGACCCGCAGTTCTACACGGGCTGCGCGCAGATCCAGGTCGCTGGCCCCGCTGGGACTCTCAACGTACCGACCAAGAACCAGTGCAGCATCCCGGGATACGTCCAGCCGAGCGACAAGTCGGTCACCTTTAACATCTACAACAAGCCTATGGCGCTCCCTTACCCGATCCCCGGCCCCGAGCCCTACGTCCCGACGGGCTCCGGAGGGGCTGGCGGCCAGCAGTCCACGACCGTGGATCCGCTCAAGGTCGTGGGCGCGGTCCTGCCGCCGCAGGACTGCCTGATCAAGGTGGCCAACTGGTGCGGCACCGAGGTGCAGTCGTACAGCGACAGCAACGGATGCTTCAAGGCATCTGACGCATGCTACAAGCAGCTCACTACCTGCTACGCCTCGGCTCCCCCCACCGGTTCGGATGGGTGCAAGGAGTGGGAGCAGAAGTGCAAGGGCATCCAGAATTCCTGCTCCTCCGGTAGCCCGGTCGGCCCGCCGTCCAAGGGCGTCAAGCTCCCGAGCGCGGACAAGCCCCTCCCCGGCGCCATCCCGCCTGCTGCCGCACCTGCCGGGGATAGTGACTCTGGCTCGTCTCAGTCTTCTTCTCCCTCGCAGCCCTCGTCGCAGCCTTCTCCTTCGCAGTCCTCGTCTCCCGCCCCGGATGCTTACGACAACAGCCAGCCCAGCGACAGCGCTGACCAGACGCCCCCTCAGACCCCAACTGCCCCGGTTGTGTCTGCATCGGCTCCTGCGGCGTCCGTAGCCCCGTCAGCGACCTCTCCGGCCAGCTCGCTGCCAGTCGGTACGGGCTCGGGCTCGTACGATGCCGGCAGCGGCAGCAACGCGGGCAGCAACAGCGGCAGCTACAAGGTGTCTGCTGACGGCAAGTGCGGTCCCAGGGCGGCCAACCAGACGTGCAAGGGCAGCTCGTTTGGCGATTGCTGCTCCCAACGCGGGAGGTGCGGGTCGACGCGGTTCCACTGCGCAGCCAGCAGCTCAGGGGCGCGCGGGTGCCAGGAGAAGTACGGGACCTGCAAGGGTGCCGACGGCAACCATAACGGCAAGGATGCTCAGGGAGCTGGTAGCCAGTACCAGCAGCACAAGACGGGCAGCGGCGGGTCTTTTCTCGACGCGCTCCGCGCGGGTGTTGGCGCCGCCCACTAGGCTATGCGGCCGGGGAAGCCGTGGTGGGCACTTGGTCTACAGGGAGGTACCTGGACACCTAGTCAGAGAGCGAGGGAGATGATGGGCGCAAAGAATGGACAAGATTGGTCCGTCGGTCTGTGGGCGCGCCTACGGGTTCCTTGACGATTGTTATGGCTGATGCACACAAATGCCTTGGGGCAGGGGGAAGAATGGGCCCGCCCCCAAGCACGAAACACATTTCGATTCCGGCTGCCCACAAAGCGCCAACCAACGGCCTGCCGCACCGCCATTCGTTCCGGCGCGCAGAGCCAGTTCTTTTCCTTTTCCTCCCCCTTTTGTATCGAGCGGCTCTTGGTATTTTTTTTTTTTTAAAAATTGATTCTTCTTCTTTTCATTTTTTTCTCTTTTTTTTCTCCTCGCCCATCACTGTGAATGTCCTTGAACACGGGCCAGGCAGACTCATCGATGGGCGACAGCTCGCTGTGACCTCGTCTCGATCGCGTTCGTTTGCAAAATATCATCATAGATCTGTCCGTCATCTCCGGCCTAGATCGAGCCCGTGCTTATTCCCACCTGCACCAAATCTTTGATGGCCCAGGTGCATGCGGACGTAATTGTGCTCATAATTGATCATTAGGCTTATCGATGGACAATTCCTCCGAGCCCAGGCGGGGGGGGGGGGATTAATGACCCAGGATCAGTCCTACCACCCACTGTTCGTGCTGTAATTGCACTGCCGAAGCCCCGTGCTCGTGCTAGGTACAGTGCCTGCTTCTCCCCGTGGCGCTGTGAGAGTCGTCCTCCATGCAGCCCTGTCCTAGTCTGGATGTGACCCAGGTAAAACAAGGTTAGAGCGATTCGTCAGCCCGTCCACGCTGCCTGCGAGCCCGTGGGGCCAGTTGGCAGCAGGTGTGGGGCATCATGTTGGCCGCCAGGGCGGAGCGTACGCGAGGAACGTGGCTTAGCT
>PYSQ01000577.1:0-17520 GCA_003049435.1 Nakataea oryzae | reverse complement strand
CCCCAAGCCTGCGCCATCACCGGCGCCGGCTGCACGGAATAACAGGTACCTTGTGGCAACGTGGTGTCTGCGCTGCCCTGCCTGCCTGCCTGCCTGCCTGCCTGCCTGCCCGCCATCGAGCCAATCTCGCCCGAGCCTCGACCCGCCCCAAACGCATCTCATTCACCCTGCAGTGCCTCGGGCAGAGTCGCCTAGGTGATCAAACAAATGGTTGGTGCCGTGAGGGTGCAGGTACGCGGCTGTGTTTGCCAGGTACCGGCGCGGCGGGCGGTCGGGCTGGGTGGTACGGGGCACCCAGGCTGTGTCGTGTGGTGCTGAAAGGGACAGAGTGGGTTGTTGAGTACGGGAGCCCACATCACGCCCACCCGCAGCACACACGCGCGCGCGGGCATGCCTGCCTGGCTGCCCATCTGACCCCGCAGCCCGGCTCCAAGAGGGGGGAGCAGCGCAGGAAACTGGAAAAAAGTCAACTCAGTCAGCGGACCTCCCAGTTGCATCCACACACGGCGCACGCGGGCTAGCCATCTCTTTGCCATGCGCGCATGCTGTGCGTGTCTGCTTGGCTTGGGTTTCGCGCCGGCGTGGTTGCTGGACCCTTGCAACCCTCCACCTGTCTCCAGCCCAGCCCAGCCCAGCCCAGCCCGACCTGCCCTCACCACGTCGCCCATCCGTCTCCTCAACTGCCCCGTTGCCGTGCGTTGCGTTGCGTTGTGTCGCTGTCTGCTGCGCACCCGTGTCTGTCATTCGAGCGGGCTCTCGCTAGTTGCTCAACTCGACTTGAGGCCCGACCAGGCCTGTCTGGTCCTGCAGCAACAGCAACAGTAACAGCTGCGTGAGCCACTGCCTCACCCCACCGTTTTTTTTAAATCCTTTTTTTCCTTTTACCACCGTGCCCCTTCCCAGCCGCCCCCTGGTTCGACAATCCCAGCCCTCCATCGCCGGCGTCCAAGAGGGAAGCGCTCTCCGTTACTCTCCGGACATGCCTGCTGCACACCTCAATATCGGATTCGGCTGCATCCAGCCACCCTGCCCCCAAGTTGCAACCTGCTCCCGCTTCGCCTAGCCATAGTGCAACCCGCTGCATCAAGCGTCGCGGACGTGTCTTGTTTTTATTTTATTTTCCATCTTCATTTTTTCTTTTTGTTGCTCCTTTCTTCTTCCCGAAAGAGCTCACGCCCCTCGTGCCGCGCTCAATCCAGATTTGTGTACGGTTGCCACATTTGTCGGGACCCCTGCGATTGCACACGCTCTGTTGTCCCCACCACCAAATCGTTCAAACGCTGGGCTGCCCGTTCTTTCGACACACCCAGTAGCCACCGCCATATTACTGATTTCCCTGCCCTGCTCTTCACATCGCTCCGCTTCCCCACCCCTCCGTCACCACCAGCAAGCTCCCACTTTCTGTCTTCGCCCAGTGCGACATCGACTTGTTTTCCCGATTCCCACATCGCAGCATCAAATTACTCTTGTCCGCAAGGCTTCATCTTCGGATTCCTGGACCTCAAATTTCGTGTTCCCTAACAGAAGCCAAGTCTTTCTACAGCAAGCACACAGCCGTTACAACCGCAGCGCCGCCACCCCTTTTGATTGAATCCCTGCCGCGGGGCCAGTCACCAGACCATTCCCGCCACCAGGCGGCAAGCGCCTGCCTTTGCCTTGATCAATCCGCTTGACCCCTCAGCAGCCCAACGGCCAGCTGCTTTCGCCCAAAAAACAAAAGCAAAAAAAAACATCTTACTCGACACGGCCCTCCCTCCGCGAAGCAATTGCCCGTTTTCCCGCCCGCATCATCGCCGAACACGGCCGCCCACCTACAAACCGCACAACCCGTCGAGCATCATTCTGCTCGGTTGCCCACCACGGCCAACATCAAAGGACCTCAGCTGCCCTTGGCACCCCAAAAGCCCCGAGCCGCACGGCAACACACGCAATAACATCGACCCCTCGAATTGGCTGCCGCGATGTCGCAGAATCGCCCCGCAGCTTTCAATACCCTGCGAATGGGTGGTTAGTCTTTACTCTGCCCCATTCCATCGCCCCAATCCCGCTCGGGGTCCTCGAGCTGCTGTGCTGACGTAGAAAATGTCCCTTGCAGAGGTCATTCGCGAGAAGGTGCAGGATGGCATCACCGGCGAGACGCGCGACCTGCAGTACACGCAGTGCAAGATCGTTGGCAATGGATCGTTCGGCGTCGTCTTCCAGACCAAGCTTTCGCCGTCGAACGAAGATGCAGCAATAAAGCGTGTGCTTCAAGACAAGAGGTTCAAGGTGCGTTCCATCATACTCTGCTTTGTTTTTCTTGTTGCGTGATTTTCCAGGCCTTGCATTAACATTGGACACAGAACCGAGAACTGCAGATCATGCGTATCGTCCGCCACCCCAACATCGTACAGCTGAAGGCCTTCTACTACTCGAACGGAGAGCGGGTGAGTAATTGAGACCGGGCACATCAATGGCAGCACGGTGCTAGTTTCCTGGTCGCTGACAACACTCTGCGGTGTGTCCAGAAAGATGAGGTCTACCTGAACCTGGTTCAGGAGTTCGTCCCCGAAACCGTCTACCGCGCGTCGAGGTTTTTCAACAAGATGAAGACGACCATGCCGATACTGGAGGTCAAGCTCTACATCTACCAGCTCTTCAGGGCCCTTGCCTACATCCACTCTCAGGGCATCTGCCATCGCGACATCAAGCCGCAAAACCTGCTGCTCGACCCCTCCACAGGAATCCTGAAACTGTGCGACTTTGGCAGTGCCAAAATACTCGTGGAGAACGAGCCCAACGTCTCGTACATCTGCTCACGATACTACCGCGCACCTGAGCTCATCTTCGGAGCGACAAACTACACCACCAAGATCGGTAAGCCGCTCTTCCATGCGATTCACAAGGCGCCGTTGGTTTTCTGATGTTTCTCTGGACGCTGACCAAATCCTCCCTGCCGTCAATAGATGTGTGGTCCACCGGCTGCGTTATGGCTGAGCTGATGCTTGGCCAGCCTCTGTTCCCTGGAGAGTCGGGCATTGACCAGTTGGTGGAGATCATCAAGGTCCTAGGCACGCCCACGCGCGAGCAGATCCGAACCATGAACCCCAACTACATGGAGCACAAATTCCCCCAGATCAAGCCCCATCCGTTCAACAGGGTTCTCCGCAAGGCCGATAATAATGCTATCGACCTGATTGCCCGCCTCCTCGAGTACACCCCGACTGAGCGCCTCGCAGCAATTGACGCCATGGTGCACCCCTTCTTCGACGAGCTCCGGGACCCCAACACGAAGCTTCCGGATTCGAGGCACCAGAGCGGACAGCTTCGGGAACTGCCTGCTCTGTTTGACTTCTCGCGTCACGGTACGTCTTTACACGCGTCCCGCGAGTGCCCCGCCGTGCTTGGTGGCTCCTGCGCTGCCTTCTCACAATTTAGTAAATGATGCTGACTGTGATATCATAGAGCTGTCGATTGCCCCAGAGCTGAACCGCCAACTGGTTCCCGCTCACATGAAGCCCGTCTTGGCCGAACGTGGGCTCGACATTGACCATTTCACACCCATGAGGAGGGAAGACATGCTTGCAAGGCTAGACTGAAATCAGTCTCGGGAACGAGCTCCTTCTCTTACACCTTCTATGTATCGGTATCGATCGTCGAATCATGGCTACGACGTCTCAAATCAACCAAACCGCCCTCCGAGATCGGAAATAACCTGTCACCGACGATGCGACGCCAGCAGCGGATCTGTCAGTCAGTACCGGCATCTCTGGCAGCTCTCGAGTCCGAAAGTGTGCCTATACAGCAGATGATAGCATTGTCAAAGCCGGCAGACAAGGAATTTCGGGATAGCTGCTAGAACAACCCGACTGGTTCATTCCAGGCAATATAGGCCCGGGGAGGGAGGATGATAGTACGACCATCCTCGGATGGCTGATTACCAGGGTTGCCGGTTACTCCGTTGCTCGGCCAAACGAGCTGAGCACTTGCCTCATCCTTCCTACATTGGGTGGACCGGCTTGCAGGACAGACCAAGATACCAACCGGCTTTTTTCCTCCTAGATTTCTTTCCGCATGACCCGAGATGGCTTTTTCTTGCTTATTTTCATACCTTATGTCGCTCCTGACCTTCACTTGTCTGCTCCCTCCGCGAGTAGCTGGCACTGTGGATATTCCTTTATCATGGTAGCTGTTCGCCCCCAGGAACGGAACAGCGCTCTCCCGTTAGGGACGCGCTTGCGATGGAGCTTGGGGGTGCAAAGCAGGGGCTCGGCATGTATGATTTACTTGTTTGTTATGATCTGGCAACGGTCCATGACAACCGCCGACGACTGCATGGAAACTGGAATCATGCATCCGATGGGAGTTGCCAGGATTTGAAGTTTTACCCGAAGGAGGATCCACGGCTACTGATGTGTGCCCTAGTGGCTTTTGTTGGTCAGCTTTTGAACGGATTAAACCAGAGGGGGAGTTAGCACCCGGAAGACAAGCACGCTGGCTGGCATGGATGCTTTTATTTTATCGTTTTACTGTCATTTCTTTTTTGTTCGTGTCGACGGCGCCTGGATTATCTGTTCAAATGGGGGCGGGTCACTTGACAAGAAAAGGAGCAAAAAAAGAAAAGGGCACGGGCGACTGGCTACTTCGCTCCCGCAGCATAGCGGGAGGACTTTTCTTTCCTTTTTCTCTCTTTTTTTCACCTCTTCTCTCTATCTGCAAAAAGACTGCTGACTGGCCCAAAGTTATCTGATGAAGGAGCAGGGAGATGTACCGCTGCTGGAGAATTCAAGATACATGACACATGTTCCTTATCGAGATGTAAGCCAGGGCTGCGTGGCACACGGTCCCTCAGCGGGCTTGAAGGCATAGTTCGAGCTTTAGAACCGACCATCACCATGCCTTGGTTGCTGTGTACATGGTTCTCCCCGAGAAATATGTTCTTTGGGGCTTGCAGCCGGGAGGAGGAGGAGGCGCTGAGGTTGGAAATGCCAACTGACTGACGTAAACTGCCGATCTGCGTGGGAGAACAGATCTTGGCATATTTCCACGTCGTGACATTTCTAGCTCTGCGCAGCATTTCCATGAATACGAAGGACTAAATTATCACTGGAAAGGTCCATGGACCTTGCTTCGGGGAGGAGCGTATACGCCGAGACATGGTTCTTACTAGCAGATGTTGCCTGAAGGACCAGGCAGCAAAGTATCCCGCGCGACTCGAGAGCCCGATTATGTAATCAGCGGTATTGCCAACTCGAGCTACCATTCGCTACCTCAGCCTGCCCAGTCCGGAACTTGGAGCTTCCTCGAGAGTTCAGAGGACGAAAGATCGCAGGCAAGAATCTCATTGTCGGGACATCCGAGTCGTATTCCGCGACAGTTTTATTTTCTTTGCAGCCTGTTTCCTCACCGTGCTGCTTCGAAACTTCAGTCGCCCCAAAAAGCAGTGCTAGTTCAGCGACCACAATTCCCGGAGACGCGACAGCTACGGCCGGTTCACGTTTCCCGGCCAGCCTTGTCGAAAGCGCGTTCTGGGTCGCGACGCCGCCCAGCTACGGCGAGAAACACCATTGATCCCAACACCACATTTCTATGACGCGATAATGGCCGATACCTACGACAGAAGACCTCGCGGCGGCGGTGGCCGTGGTGGATTCAACCCGCGAAAGCGCAGATATAACGGTGGGCGCATTTCCCCCATTGGCCTGCGGCTGCCAGGCCAGCCTCAGCGTCGCACACCTGGATGGACTTGGCGACTGACAGAGCACTCGCCTGCGTAGATGACGAAGAAACTGACCGGCGCGGACCGCCCCGCCGACGGCACGACTCCGCACCGCCGTTTACGCGCATTCGGAGGCAGCTTCTCGGCCTGGCCGAGTCGGCTGTGCGCAAGTGGCACGAGGACGCGGTCGGGACCGCCCAGATTGTCGCTGACAACTGGGAAGACGACTATGTTAGCCGTGGATTCGTCGACCTTACCTGCCAGCTCGCCGTCGAGCAGCCGTTCAAGACCCCGTTTGTCGCCGCTGTCGTGCTCGTTGCCAACACTATGCGCCGAGAGGTCGCCGCCGCTGTCCTCGCCAAGGCCGCAGCCGACCTCGAGTCTGCCGTCGGTCGTGGTGAGTGGCGCGAGGCCAAGCTGCTGCTCAAGCTGCTCGCGTGCATGCAGAGCTGCCTCGAGGGCGAGGGCGTCTTTCCCATCCTGAACGCCCTATTCGACCGCGCCGTGGATCTGCAGACGGCCAGCTCCGATGATGTAAAGTCCCCTTGCCCCGGTTCCTTGAAAACATGTGGGTTCGAAAAGCTAACCATGCGGTACTACCCTCGATCAGACCATTGGAACCGAGCTTGTCAAGATCATCCTGCTTACGATTCCGTACGTCATGGCCGCGGCACCTGGACAATGGGCCGAGAAGGCTGCCGAGCTCATGGACAAGACAGAGATCATCGCGTCGGAGCCGCACCCGATGCAGAAGCTGGTCGACCCTCACGTATCCGAATCCGGCGACGACAAGGCAAATCCGTACCCGAGCCTCATTGCGCTGCTCCAGAAGCAACTCCAGGCTGAAGCCGCCTCGGGCTGGGTCGTGGACTGCATCCCCCGGCCGTGGAAGATGCCGCTCGAAGAGGTGGAGCAACAGTCCAAGCTGGACGATTGCCCGAGGCACGCCCTGCCCGCCGTCGTGATCCCAGAAAACATTGTGACGGGCAACCGCGATCTGTTCCCGGAGGTCTACTTCTCGGTCTACTCTGGCCAGGATGTCGACTCTGTGCCGCCCGACACCAGCATTGCGGCGTCGCTGATACGGGATGCCATCCTGGACACCATCAATATTCTTCACTACAACAGGACTTTTGTGGCTCGTACGCTCATCGACGTCGACTGCTTCTTTGGCAATGGAACGTTCGTCAAGCGCGCCACTCCCTTCGATCGCCTGCGGGATATCGAGGCAGGCAGGTCCACGTGGAAGCCCGAGGACGTGGTCGTGGACACGGTTTTCTCGCAGCTCCTGCAGCTGCCAGCGCCGGAGCACAAGCTTGTTTACTACCATTCGGTTCTGTATGAGACGTGCAGAGTGTCGCCCGCTGCCATTGCGCCCAGTCTGGGCAGGGCTATCAGGTCGCTATACCGCAACGGTGGCCGCCTCGACCTGGAGCTTACTCACCGCTTCGTCGACTGGTTCTCCCATCACCTGAGCAACTTTGGCTTTACGTGGAAGTGGACAGAGTGGATTGAAGATGTGAAGCTGCCGACGCTGCACCCCCACAAAGCCTTCATCATGGCCGCACTGGACAAGGAGATACGGCTGAGTTTTGCGCAACGCATCAAGAATACCGTTCCTGACGAGTACAAGTCGCTGATCGGCCCCGAGAAGGAGATTGATGTTCCTGCTTTCAAATTCGCCAACGATGGTGAGTACTCGGTGGGAAGAGGATCAAGCTTGACTCGCCGTCACGACTATGAACGTGAGCTAACACAAGAATCGATTTTCCTTTACAGACGTGCCGTTTGCTGCCCAGGGTCGCGAGATGGTGAAACTCCTCAAAGGCAAGGTGCCCGACGAGGAGATCCAGCCAGTAATCGAGCAGATACAGAATGAGGCGGTGGACCAGGGACGCGACCCTTTGGTGAGCAGCACTGATGTTTTCATGACGGCGGTTCTGGCGGTGGGTTCCAAGTCGCTCTCGCATGTTCTCGCCTGTATCGAGCGGGTCAAGGACCGGCTGCTGGATAGCGGATCGGCCTCGGCTGCAGCGCGAACCCAGATCATCGCGGCCGTCATGTCTTACTGGTCTGCCCATCCGGGCGTGGCGCTCTCTATTGTGGAGAAGCTGCTCAACTACGCCATCCTCACGCCGCAGGTCGTGGTTGAGTGGGCCATTGGCGGCGACCCGAGTGATGAGGCGCGTCTGGCACACTCGTACCTCTACGAGCTCGTGCTCAACACAGTCATCAAGGTTTCGGGTCGCGCGCGTCAGGTTGTGGCACAAAACCAGGCCGCCAAGCCGCCGATGGACGACGACCTCGCCATGGCCAATGCCAACGATGACTCTGATCGCGTGCCTTACATCGACACGCCCGAGGCCAAGGACCTTCGAGAGCTGTTCCAGTTGATTGAGAGCGCTCTCAAGGCCCGGTCAGCATCATCGGTGCTGGCAGCCGCCGGGGATCCGCTGGCGCGCCAGTGGATCGACCGGTGGTTCCGCGCATTCCGTCGCCGTGCCGCGGTTGAGGAGAATTTCCTCGTTGAGGCCGAGAAGAACCGAAAGAGAATCGCGGCTGCTGCTGCCGAGGCTGCTGCTAATGCGGCGGCGGCGGCTGCTGCTGCTGCTGCTGCTGCTGCTACGACGGAGGAAGTCCCCGCTGCTGTCACCGACGACAAATAGGAGAAGTCGAACGCCGGCGAGGATCTCATCTCGTTCGAAACCAGTGACACCCCCAAGGATGCTAGGATGGCTGCCCATGTGAAAGTTAAGGAATCGCCCAAAGCTGGTCAGCTGGATCTTCTCACCGGGGATGCAGCGCCTGTGACCAAGACCTGCGATCCCGACGAGATGGACCTGATAGTCTTCTGAAGAAGGTATTTGAACCTATTTTGCGTTACGTATTTCTTTTTGCGGTGCCCTTTCTTCATACTATCCGCCATTCCAGCCGGGAATTCGTCGTGGCGAGCCTCCGACTTTTATCGAGCTTCATCTGCTTGGCCTCGCCCTTTGTCTGTTTCTGTATTATAAGTTGCACTGTTTCGATAGTCAAGCATGGAAAATGGGAGAAGAAAGGGATGAAACAAGGGAGATCAAGAGAGTCTCTCGGATCATATATCTGAGATGGGGGAGCGAGAGAACGGAAAGGGGATATTAGCCACAATGGCCACCAGATAGTTCCAGAGTCGTCCTACCATATGGACATTAGCTAGCAGGCAGGAGCCATACCACACCCATTAGAATCAGGCAGCAGAATAAAGAGGCCGCTTCCTGGGCTGGTTCGTGATACTTGACTTACTCACACCCACAAAGGAGGCACCGTCACCAATAGGTCCAAAGGAAACCCATATCGATTGCCAAGAGGCAGAAAGGGGGGAAGTATAAAGAGATAGGGAGACCGGGCAAAGAAACAAACATGAAAGGAAAGCAAAAATAGATGCAGTTCCTTAGCTGCTTCCGCCCGTAATGGCGTAGCTGCATGGATTAACAGGCCATAATGTACCATTTGTTCATCGGTAGGCTTGCATTTACAAAAAAAAAAAAAAGTCCACTCCATGGGATGTGGAAAGAGCCGTCTCTTTGAAGTGGCAACGGAGGAAAGCTCAACTGGATTCAGGTTGTACAAACCAGACGTTAATCGGGGAATTGTAGCATAAGTGTGGCCCATCGGCACCTTGCATCACCTACGAAAACCATCTATTTGAGCCAAATCCCATCCATTAACAAAGCACCTCCCAGCACCTCGGCGCATTTCTTTTGAACTTCGGTATAGCTCCCTACCTACTACACTCTTGTCTTCCCGAGTATCAGAATACCCAAATATCTGTCCCGGCATCAGCCGTGTTGTCTTGCCATCATGGCTGGCAGGCCAGGCCACGCTCGTGATGCGGTGCTCCCAGAGCCCGGAAAACGGAACGTCCTCATCACCAGTGCACTTCCCTTTGTCAACAACGTGCCTCATCTAGGCAACATTATCGGCTCGGTGCTTTCTGCCGATGCTTTTGCGAGATACTGTAGAGGACGCGGCATTACAACCCTCTACGTCGGTGGTGGGTACCATCAGCAACTGACCTTGATATTATTACATACACGTAAACCTGTAGTGGAAAATGCTCACATATTATTGGTCACTTTACCAGGCACGGACGAATACGGAACCACGCCCGAGACCCGTACCATCAAGGAGGGCTGCACCCCAAAGGAGCTATGCGACAAGTACCATGCCGTACATGCCGACATCTACAGGTGGCTCGAAATCGGGTTTGACGTCTTTGGGCGCACGACCACAGAACAGCACACCAAGATTTCCCAATACATCTTCCTGAGGCTCAAGGACAATGGCTTTTTGGAGGAAAAGACGCTGGAACAGCTCTACTGCGAGCAGCACGGCGGCTTCATCGCCGACCGCCTCGTCGAGGGCAGGTGCCCGCACTGCGGCTACGCGGACGCCAGAGGCGACCAGTGCGATCCCTGCGGGCGCCTCCTGGACGGCCTGGAGCTCGAGGGCCCGCGGTGCAAGCTGGACGGCTCCGAGCCCGTCACCAGAGCGACGAAGCACATGTTCCTGAACTTGGGGCGCCCGACATCGAGTCCTGGTTCCGCGAGTCAGCCGACGTCGGCGCGTGGTCGGCCAAGAGCAGGCAGATGACGTCGGACTGCCTCGCCGAGGGGCTGGGGTCCTGCAGCGTCACGAGGGACATGCGCTGGGGCACGCCGGTGCCGCTGCCGGGCTACGAGGAGGGCAAGAAGTGCATATACTCGTGGTTCGACGCCTGCATCGGCTACGTCTCGATCACGGCCAGCTACACGGCCGAGTGGGAGAGGTGGTGGCGCAACCCGGAGCACGTCCGGCTGTACCAGTTCATGGGCAAGGACAACGTCGTCTTCCACTCGGTCGTGTTCCCGGCCACCCAGATCGGGACGCGGGACCGGTGGACGAAGCCGCACCACCTCGCCGCGGCCGGCCACCTGACCTACGAAGGGGGCGCAAAGTTCTCCAAGTCGCGCGGCGTGTCGGGGTCTTTGGCGACTCGGCGCGGGGCACGGGCGTGGCCACCGAGGTGTGGCGCTGGTTCCTGCTCTGGCACCGCCCGGAGGACGACGACACCGAGTTCCGGTGGGAGGCGCTGGTCGAGGCCAGCGAAACGCCCGCGGTCTGCCTCGAGAGTGTCGTGGTGCGCGCGGTCGAGTATGCCAGCTACGGCGGCGGCGGCGGCGTCGTGCCGGACTGGTCCGCGTCGACGCGCAAGCCGACGCCCGAGTCGTGGAGGCGGGTCTTCAACCGCCTGCTCGAGCAGTACAGCCGGTGCATGGATGCGGTCCGGGTGCGGGACGCGATGGAAGTGGTGCTGCGCATGACGGACCAGGCGCACCTGGTGCTGGCCGAGGCCGAGGCCGAGGCCGGCCTGGAGCTCCGCCGCGGAGACGCGACACGCCCCGAGACGGCGGCGGCGGCCGTGCCCACGGGGGGCGTGGGGTTGGCCGTCAACGTGGCGCACCTGCTCGCGGCCGTGGTCGCGCCATTCATGCCGGCAACGGCGAGCAGGATCAACGACATGCTGCGGGCGGAGCCGCTCGCGCCGCTGCCGGACGACTGGGCGCCCGTGATCGTCGAGGGACACAGGATCGGCGCGCCGCAGAGGCTGTTCACCCCCATCAGACCTGAGAAGGCGAAGGAGTGGCGGCGGCGGTTTGGCGGCCAGGCAGCGAATGGGCCGAAGAAGCAACCCGAGAAGGATTCCGGGAAGGTGTTTGAGAAGGACAGCGAGAAGGGCGACGACAAGGCGAGGAACTGAGGTGTTGCGGTCACCAAAGAATATTGGTATGCATGCTTTTACTTTTACATGTTTTACAGCATCCTGTTGCCGCCAAAGGGCGTAATGGGTCGCCGAGGTGTCACGACAACTCCGGAAACGTGACCGCCGCTTTGTGCCCCGATTACACACCCCCTTTTTTTTTACCAGCACGTTTGTATCGGCGTTTACAGTTTTGTTTTTACCATCGGGCCAACTCACGAAGGACCGATTCCTGGGAAACGGCGTTATGAAACGATAGGTGTTGAGGAATGTAGTGCGGCCGTTGGATGTGGCCATGTTCCCATCAACTACCATAATTCGATATAGGGAATAGCATAAATCCACATGGACTACAGTTCGTCGTTTGACATGAACAAGGAATTTTCCAATGCGTTTGATCAGCTGGTTATCCGGGCACGGTAACCTCAAGATCAACTGTATCCTGGTAGTTTCCATCTTTTCTAGACCGCAGCCTGTCTTTACCCTTTTCCAAACTGTAAAAACGAACGGGAGACTTTTTTCTTCTTTTTTTTTTTCTTTTTTTCGAAACGGAATTTCCAGCCATATCTGCTCTCAAGATGGGTTTCCCGGGTCATTTTCACTTGGTATCATGTTAAATCACCTGCAAGTCATTGTACACATCGTCCCCGTTGCGAACATGCAGCTCTGCAGATTCGCTAGACGTAGTCTATTCTATCCGGCGAACTCATTATTCAGCTGGCTCCTTCCAAATTTAGGCAAAGCCCAGGATCGGCGCTTAAGCCAGATCCAGAGGTCGCATTTCGCTCGGCGAGAAGATTAAGGTAGGCGATCATATCACGTGCTGCTGCAGCAGCGAGTTGTAAGATGGCGTCGAGAGCTGGTTCAGGGGTCAAGGCTAGTGCCAATGTCGATCCATATTATGGCCAAATAAGGCTAGGCGTCCTGGGCGCGAGCCACACACAAGAGGTAAGAGGATAGGAGCTCCCCGCCAGCCCAAGGATTTTACCCCGCCATTGCCCCTCTTTGCCCCAGTGTGGATATGATTGGTCGTGCAGGCTTTGTGCTGTCGGGTGCTGGAACGCCCTGGGAAGCCATGAACCGGAACCTCAGGCTTGGACCACGGCCATGCACGTCCAGGCCCATTGCCCCGTGCTGACCTGGAGAGATAGAGACAGCAGACAGACGGATGAACAGACGATCCCTGGGACAGGCGCTTTTGGTCTCCGGGAAGACGGAAAAAACAAAGGCCTCGAAATGGTGCCATTCAGGGGTTGGGGCCACCGCCAGCAAGCTCGATTGGGAGGTTCGCCTGGAGCTCCCAATGTCGCTCTGAAGATCGGGCCATGGCCACACACTGTGCACTGCCAAATGTCGAGGCCTGCTTTCTAGAAGGATGCATGCAACGCAACTGAGCAGGCTTTGGCCTGAGTTGGGCTAGGCAGTAGAATTCCAAAGAATGCTCGCCGAACATTTGGCCCTTGCATTGCGATGCCTACAGCACTTGGAGAAGAAGAAAAAAGCAAGGCAGCCACTTATCTGGCTTGGCAGCGCCCGAGGCAATGCGTAACCATTAAACAAAAGAGCACGTTGGTTGGCAGGCTGCCACCGCCAGGCAGGTCTCAAGTGCATTGCCGCGTGCACCACACCTCGCATCCTGTCGCAGAATTGGATAACACGCAATGCTAACGACAGCAGCCCCAACGTCGGCGCCTCAGCAACGCCGCAGTGGCGATGGTGATTACGACTGCCGGGGGGTCGCCAGATGACCCTCTTGGCCGACTGCCTGGAGGAGGCTTGTCGGCTGGTCGTCGTTATCTCGACCGACGGAGCAGCGGGTACGGCCCAGCCACCCGCGGACGCGCCTCCCAGCCAGCCAGCCCACCGCCGCAGGGGGGCGGGACGCAGCCAAAAAGGGGTCCCGGAAATGATGGAGTTCCGCCAGACTCGCAGGGCAAGGGCACGCACGCCGCCTGCGCAGTGCAGTCATCCCGAGACCGAGCCATGTGGCCCTCGGCGGCCTGGGAATGGCCGACCGCATACGTAGACATGCCAGACGAAAGATGGGAGGGCTGCATGCTATTCTGGTCTAGGCTGCGGTTTTCCCGCAGAAAAATTCCATGCTCCCGCCAAACTCGTGCGGCTCCCAGAAAAGGCGCCAGAGCAACGTGTGCATGTTCGGGGCTGGCACTGTGGCCATTCTGGAATCCATCGGACTGATCGTGGCCACAGCGCCCGCGCCCCCGCTCCAGCAGAGCGAGCCCCACACCCCGAATCGTGCTAACAAACAAATAGCATGCCCGCTGCTTTGGGCGCGACCAGGGCCGCGATAATTGGCGCCCCGTCGTCTGGAGATTGCCGCGTTGGCTGCCGGACGCAAGCCCAAGAGGCGATGGGGCAGGAATCGGGGAGCAAAGGGAATATGGCAGAGGCGCGCGTTGGGGGAGGCGAAGGGATAACGACGGCTGCCCGAGCAGCAGGCGGGGCGGGCAGGCTGCAGCGCTGTTAATTAGTGCAGAGTTTTTGTGCACGCCGCCCTTCGTAGGCTGCTGATCTCGGGTTGCCCACCGCCTGACGAGATGACGGGAGGCACGGCCAGCTCATGTCCGAATACGTAAGTGGGCTTGGTAGCGGCGCTGGGCTGGGGAGGGATGGAATGGAGCGAACTGAAAAGACTGGAGGCAGCAGCCGGAACGCAACCTCCAGCGGCGCACGCTGCCACCTGCGTGCTGCAGGAGGGAGCGGCGGACCGCCAACCAGACTGGAGCGAACAAAGGGCCGGCCCAGCGTCAAGCTCAGGGAAGCCCAGGCGCCTGTAGCCAAGGGGGAGCCCACAAGTCAGCGACGCACGGACACTCCCAAGCTGTGACATCGTTTCCCGCCATTTGCTCCTTGCGCCCACATTCATATCGCCTCAACCAAAAGCCAACCTCACCTCAAAATCTAACACCTTGCCTCCTTTCCCATCCAACTTCGTCCCACACCATCTGGCCCGGACGCCTCCTGCATCTTCACCAACACCACCGCTCCCGCCGACAAAGGAGCTTCCTCCAGCCCTCGAGACACTGCCATTTGTTTTAGCCCAGCACACACATTAATCCGCCACAATGGAAGGTATGTTTGCAGACTGCCCGTCGAGACGTCCTGGCCCTGCAGTGCACTGCCGGCCGCCACCTCCCCTACCGCACGGGGCGCCGACGCCCTGCGCGCCTCACACCGCATACTGTCGAGCCCGAACCATCGTGGCTCTCGTCTTCCCGCGCCCTTGCTGATGATGGATTTTTCTTGCTGCTGCAGAGGAGGTTGCCGCTCTCGTCATCGACAATGGGTAAGCCTGTCCCACCGCGGCCTCACCGACTAAATCACTCGCCTCTCTCCCCGAGGTGCTGGTCGCTTCCCCCAATTGTCACCTGGCTCCCATCTCGACATCGGCGAACGCTCGCTCGCGATCTCGATCGACGGACGGCCAAGGGAAAACACATTTTCGAACCAAGCCCGGCGAGGCACGATGGATTTTTACGCATGCTGACACGGTTTGCCTCGCAGTTCGGGCATGTGCAAGGCCGGTTTCGCCGGTGATGATGCTCCCCGTGCTGTCTTCCGTAAGTGCCCCGCATTTTACTTTTGGGCTCGGCGCACGTTATCCCGCCGCCACTGGCTCCCTCCCGCCAGCAGCCCGAAACTCTGCTGCTGGGAAAGAGAAAAAAAAGCAACTTTGGCTATGGATTGCATGCCTGGCAAAACAAGGGAGGGAGTGACAAGAACGAGACGAGAAAAAAAAGCACAAAACTCTAACCACCACGGTTCATTTCTACAGCTTCCATTGTCGGTCGCCCCCGCCATCATGGGTGAGTAGCCTGCCCCCCCCTCGTACTGGTTTTCCTTTTTTTGCGGGAAAGAAATTCCCAGCAACGATACATGTGGTCGCGCTGGGCTTCCTTTTGAGTCGATGGCTGCGAGCCTTGGGCATCCCGCACTGCAGACAGCGATGCTGACAATGCTGGACTCTGCAGTATCATGATTGGTATGGGTCAGAAGGACTCGTACGTCGGTGACGAGGCCCAGTCGAAGCGTGGTATCCTCACTCTGCGGTACCCTATCGAGCACGGTGTCGTGACGAACTGGGACGACATGGAGAAGATCTGGCACCACACCTTCTACAACGAGCTGCGTGTGGCTCCTGAGGAGCACCCCGTCCTGCTCACGGAGGCGCCCATCAACCCCAAGTCCAACCGTGAGAAGATGACACAGATCGTCTTCGAGACCTTCAACGCCCCCGCCTTCTACGTCTCCATCCAGGCCGTCCTGTCGCTGTACGCCTCGGGTCGTACCACTGGTATCGTGCTCGACTCGGGTGACGGCGTCACGCACGTCGTCCCCATCTACGAGGGTTTCGCCCTGCCCCACGCCATCGCCCGTGTCGACATGGCTGGCCGTGACCTTACGGACTACCTGATGAAGATCCTGGCCGAGCGCGGTTACACCTTCTCCACCACTGCCGAGCGTGAAATCGTCCGCGACATCAAGGAGAAGCTCTGCTATGTCGCTCTCGACTTCGAGCAGGAGATCCAGACGGCCGCCCAGAGCTCCAGCCTGGAGAAGTCGTACGAGCTGCCCGACGGTCAGGTCATCACCATCGGCAACGAGCGCTTCCGCGCCCCCGAGGCTCTGTTCCAGCCCTCGGTCCTGGGTCTGGAGAGCGGTGGCATCCACGTCACCACTTTCAACTCGATCATGAAGTGCGATGTCGACGTCCGCAAGGACCTGTACGGCAACATTGTCATGGTATGTTTGCCCCGCCTAACCACTGTCCCCGGCGATGTAGCAATCAAGGGATCGCTTGCTGACCTGTTGATGCCTGTGCTCTCTAGTCTGGTGGTACCACCATGTACCCGGGTCTCTCGGACCGTATGCAGAAGGAGATCACCGCCCTGGCCCCCTCGTCGATGAAGGTCAAGATCATTGCTCCTCCCGAGCGCAAGTACTCGGTCTGGATCGGTGGTTCCATTCTTGCCTCCCTCTCGACCTTCCAGCAGATGTGGATCTCGAAGCAGGAGTACGACGAGAGCGGCCCTTCGATTGTCCACCGCAAGTGCTTCTAAGGTAAGAATATCATGCCTCGGTTTCTTAGTGTGGTGTAGCTTTTTTCTGTTTCTCTTTTTGCTGACATCCCCCTCAAGCTGTAGCGCGTAATCCCGAGCCTGTTTCCCTCAGGTCCTCCACCGACTCCGCTAGAGGCCGACGATAGAAGGCAGTTCCCTGTGCCGTTCACGATCGCCCCGCGAGACGTGAATCTTCGAAGAGTTGTTGCTACAGTCGAGTGTTGGTGGAGGACTGTTCTAGATTGGAGGAAAAGTACGATGGCATGTGTCTTCCAGTAGTTTGGCGTAACCGCGCCATGGAGCCGGGAAGATGAGTACATCAGAGGTTTTATACAATTTAGCTCTCTTTACCTTCTTAACAAGTCTTGGGTGGGATTCCGACGTTTGTGAATTTCGTCATATTGGGCAGTCCATGACCACTAGGGAGCGGGCGGGCACTAGTAGGCAGGCATGTAATCAAGGGCCTTGGCAAGATCCAAAGAGTATGCGTTTCTAGCTCGTGATATGTGGTGTCTGGCTGCTGCTGCACGCTTCCTCCCTCGATGTCTGGGGAACTGCTGCCGTCCTCTGTTCAGAGGGTGTGATATTGGAATTCGCCAGCTCATGCCCTGCAACAGCTTCTGCTTCGTCGTCCCCCTCGTCGAGCTTGCGGTACTTGCGCCTGCTCTTCTTGGCGGCGCTAGCCTTCTTCCGGCGCTTCACATCGGCGACTATGGCCTCGCGGCTCTTGTCGCCGTTGTATATGACGTCGAGCTTCGCGGCAAGCAGGTCCCGGGCGATCTTTCGGTTCTGGTCGCGTGACCGGGTGGCCTGGCACTTGACGACGATGCCTGTGGGTATGTGCTTGAGCTGGACGGCCGAGTTTGTTTTGTTCTTTTGAGCGAGGCGTTTGAAAGTCAGCAGACCGGTTCGGGAGGAAAAGACAAAAGGCGGCATATATATGTGAGTGGTAGGATTTACCC